>BDMB01000085.1:1293-154153 GCA_016859785.1 Macrotyloma uniflorum | reverse complement strand
GGGGGGTGAATTGATGCAATAAAGATTAAAACTTTAAATGTCTTTCAATTCAAATTTTAACCCTCTTGAATTAATTAGTCTAGCAGAAAGTTTATAAAGCGCAACGGAAAAATTAAAAGATAAGGGAAAGAAAGAGAAACACCAGGAATTTATACTGGTTCGGGTTAAATCCTTAACCCTACGTCCAGTTCCCAATCACCTCAACCTGAGATGATCACACACTCTTATATCTTTAATTTATCAGAATTTTTACAACCACTAACCACAAGTGAAACTAGCAAAAATAGAAAAATTAAAGATCACCTCACAATCTCTTGAAACCCACAAGAGATTTTCAACCCTTCCTTGAGTCCCACAAGGAATTAATCACTTTCCTTGAATCAAACAAGAAAAAAAAAACACACCTCCTCTGAACAGCCTCAAAGGATGATTATAATCAAAATAAATATCACCTGGAATGAAGTATCAAACTGTAGCACCGACTCTGCTCAGAGTCTCCTCAAGATTTTTCTCAGAAAGATAATCGATTATGACAGTGCTCTGAACTCTTTCAAAAAAGTAACTAATCGATTACATAATCGATTATCACAATGACAAGTTTTTAATTCAAAAGCATCTAATCGATTACATAATCGATTATTCCAGAGAGAAATACTTTCAGTTTCAAAAAAAATAATTGATTACTTAATCGATTATTCCAGAGAGAAATACTTTCAGTTTCAAAATAAATAATCGATTACTTAATCGATTATTCCAGAGAGAAATAGTTTTCATTTTTCAAAATACATAATCGATTACCTAATCGATTATTCCAGTGGCAAAATTATTCTTAAAAATATTTCCAGAAACATAATCGATTATGTTCTTCCTATAATCGATTATGACAGTGAGTTTTATGGTTTGTTTTAGAAAATAATTTTCTTTAGAAAACACTCTGAGCTGAGTGATGATTACCTTTTGATATCATTCACTCCTAACTATCAACTAAGTCTTCTGTGTCTTGTAATTCTTTGAGCTTGCTTCCAACTTGAGTTTTCTTGAGTTATCTATGATGTCCTAATTCTTGATTTTCTTGATCATTATTAAAACACTTGAATATAAATTGACAAAGGATAAAAGTAAAAGAATTCAAATATATTCATTTTATAAAGAAGAATTATGAAAACAAGGAAATACAATTTCGAAATAAAACTCTTACTCTGAGTCATATTGCCTACTAGAACAACGACGGTAGACCGTGAATCGGTAGTTCCCAGGAAAGAGAGGTGGGTCACTAATGGACACTCTTAAATACCAAATCTTTCCTAGCCAGAACTTTTCTAGACATACACTCTCACACCACCACTGTATATTCAGTTACAATAATAACTCTTTCAAAATAAAATATTACTAGGCGTTGACATAGCCTTTATAAGTTCTTATTAACAAAACATAATAAAATTTAAATATACTTCTTTAAAATAAATAATCTTCCTATTCCCCGACTTCCAACCTAATCAGAGCACTTACGAAATCAAGGCTTAGGAGACTTAACTTTCTCATTCAACTCTTCTTTGTCCTTATCTCCGACATGTTCACCTAGAAGAACATTTAACCCAAACAAAACACCAACCACACAAATAGAAGAGTGAGGAATATATCTCACATATGTTAGGTACATATAAGAAAAATAGGTAGACTAATCACACACATCACACACACAAAAGGCATCACACACATCAATACACACTCAGTCACAAACTCAAATGCTTTAATGCTCTTATGCTCTTATCTCTAAATGCATGTGGTACCATCGCAACGCAAACGCAAATGAGTAGTCCAGGAGGACATGGACCGGATCTAAGGACCCTATCAATCCACTCTCACCAGAATGAGTCTAACAGGAGCCAGTCGGGATAGTATAGCCGGCCGTGGTGGCCCCTCATTTCAACTCTCAAATGAGGGGTTCCCTGCTCTAAAATCCCCAAGGTCAAGGTAGAAGACCATAAAGACCCTCCTTCATAGATCGCATCTACCCCCAACAAAAGTATGAATGAATGAATGAAATATGATCACACAAATGCAACACACAAATGCATAACACATCTCGAATGACCAAGCATAACTTGGATTTTAACGCTACTAAGCCTCTGCTTAGACTTCACAAATGACCAAGAATAACTTGGATTTTCACACTGCTAAGCCATCGCTTAGACTTCTCAAAACACACCACAAACTCGCAAACAACGCAATAACTCATGAGTCTCTCAATACTCTACTGAAATTTTCACAATATCACATTTCACAATCCAATTACAATCAGAATACATCACCAAATCACACATCACATAACTAAATAGTTTAATTATAACTTTTTATCACATTTCAACCAGTATCTCCAGTTATATTTAAATGTTGTTGTAAAAGAAGAAAACCATGAGTAAGAAAAGTGGTACGTGGCATTGTTATACCATAATGCATCTTAGACCTTCAAACGAAGGGATGTTAACAACTGGTTTCCAGCCTATATACCTTGTTTATATATACACAAAGACAACAACTTATAATAAAAATAACAACTTATAATAATTTATAAAAAGAACAATTTATAATAATTTATAAAAACATCAACTTTTATAAATATAGGATAATTCCCTCAAATTCATATTGAGGACTTATGGTTGCCTCTCTACCCAAAATCCTCATATGCATCCCATATGCGAGACATTCCCCACTCCCCCTCTTACCTTGAATAAAGACGTCTTGTATGCTATGCTTCGTGACGCCTCGAGATGCTATGCTCCTAATTCCTCACGTATCGCCCCTAGTCGTCTCCTCTGAGACTTTTCCCAAAGGTTAGGAAAATTTGGAATCCAAAAATAGAGAGGGTTTGACGCCTATTTATATAGGTAGAGTCGGGGTTTTGAAGAGCAGATTCAATTAATAATATATTAACAAAATTATATTTTTTAAAATATCAATAATCTCACAATATCTTTAATATATTAATAATCTTCCAATATATCTTTTATTATAATTTCGTATATTTTAAAATACTATTAATCTGATAATAATATCTGATAAAATATTAATAATTTCACAATATCTATTTATAACCACTAATCCAATATTTTATTTCAGAAAATATTTTCTTTTATCTTGTAAACCCAATTATAATTATTTAACTAAATAATTAAGTTACAAATATATATATATATATATATTTATTTATTATACATTTTTTTTCTCAAAAATTGGGATGTTACATGAGGTATCTTGAAATACCCTGATATGCTTATTAAATAATCAAATATTCCTAAATAAAATATTTTTTATTTTATTTTTAATTCGAAATCAAATTTTTACTCTGTTCAGAGACTCCAACGTTCAAAAAATTCCAATAAAAGATACTCCTTTATTTTCGGAGAATTTTTCGCAATGTTTATTTTTCAAAAATCTTCGAACATAATCGATTACGTCATTACGTTATGGACATAATCGATTATTCCAGAGAGAAATACTTTCAGTTTAGAAATACATAATCGATTACTTAATCGATTATTCTAGAGAGCTTTTCATTTTTCAAAATACATAATCGATTACTTAATTGATTATTCTAGAGAGCTTTTCATTTTTCAAAATACATAATCGATTAATTAATCCATTATTCCAGAGAGCTTTTCATTTTTCAAAATACATAATCGACTACGTAATCGATTATTCCAGAGAGCTTTTCATTTTTCAAAATACATAATCGATTACTTAATCGATTATTACAGAGAGTTTTTCATTTTTCAAAATACATAATCGATTACTTAATCGATTATTCTAGAGAGTTTTTCATTTTTCAAAATACATAATCGATTACTTAATCGATTATTGCAATGACAAAATTATTTTTAAAAATTTTCCAGAAACATAATCGATTATGTTCTATATATAATCGATTATTACAGTGAGGAAACATTTAACGAGAAGGAAAAGAAGAAGAAAAAGAAAAAACGGAGACAAAAGAAACAAAAAAGAAATAAGGGAAAAAAAATGAAGAAGAAGAAATAGAGTATAAACCTACTTAAATAATAAAATTTCAGAAAAACATATAATTAATAATACTTTGAAAATCTTATAAAATTTTAAATTAAATATATTTTATTTAAAAACGAAAAATGTTATTTTTAAAATAATTTAATTATTTATTTTAATTAATTAAAATATTTAATTAATTGAATAAAATTAAATTAAATAACTAGACAAAAAATAAGACGAAACTCGTAAAGAAAATAATGTCAAATTATTAAATAAATATAATAATTATAAAATTAAAATTAAAATTTTAATATTAATAATAAATTAAATTTAATGTTTAGAAACTTAATCTAATATAATTAAACAAGAATTATTATTTTTTAATTCTTACATTATATAATTTTAATGTTTATAAAAAATATTTATTTTAATTTCATAAAATAAAAATAAATCTATTGACACTATTAATAATTTACGAAAATAATATTAATATTTTAATATCATAAATATACCATAATAAATTAATTATTATTTCAATAGTTAATAGTAATTATTATTATTATTTTAATATCACATTTTTTTCATAATTATTAATATTTTTATGCAGGTAGTTGTTTCTTGTTATAAAGGAAACCCTCCACGAGAAGGAAATGAAGAAGAAGAAGACCAAGAAGAAAAGACGGAGAGAAAAGAAACGAAAGGAAATAAGGTGAAAGAAATGAAGTAGAAGAAGAAGAAATGGAGTATAAACCTACTTAATTAAAAATACTTTGAAAATCGTATAAAATTTTAAATTCAATATATTTTAATCATAAATATAAAATTTTATTTTTAAAATAATTTAATTATTTTATTTACTTAATTAAATTATTTAATTAATTAAATAAAAGAAAATTAAATAACTAGACAAAAAATAAAACGAAACTCGTATTGAAAATAATGTTAAATTATTAAATAAATATAATAATTAAAAAATTAAATTCAATGTTTAGAAACTCAATCTAATATAAATAAATAAGAATTTTTTTTAATTCTTAGTTTATATAATTTTTAATATTTATAAAAAAATAATTATTTTAATTTTATAAAATAAAAATAAATCTATTGTCACAATTAATAAATTACGAAAATAATATTATTATTTTAGTATCATAAATATCCGATAATAAATTAATTATTATTTAAATAATTAATAATAATTATTATTATTATTTTAATGTCACATTTCTTTCATAATTATTAATATTTTTATGCAGGTGGTTGTTTCTTTTCGTAGAGGAAACCCTCCACGAGAAGGAAACGAAGAAGAAGAAAAAAAGACGAAGACAAAAGAAACAAAAGGAAATAAGGGAAAAGAAATGAAGAAGAAGAAAAAGAAGAAACAGAGTATAAACCTACTTAAATAATAAAATTTTAGAAAAACATATAATTAATAATACTTTTAAAATCTTATAAAATTTTAAATTATTAATATTTTAATCATAAATGTAAAATGTTATTTTTAAATTAATTTAATTATTTATTTTACTTAATTAAAATATTTAATTAATTGAATAAAAAAAATTAAATAACTAGACAAAAAATAAAACGAAACTAGTAAAGAAAATAATGTTAAAATATTAAATAAATATAATAATTAAAAAATTAAAACTAAAATTTTAATATTAATAATAAATTAAATTTAATGTTTAGAAACTCAATATAATATTATTAAATACGATATATTATTTATTAATTCTTAGTTTATATAATTTTTAATTTTTATAAAAAAATAAAAATTTTAATTTCATAAAATAAAAATAAATCTATTGTCACTATTAATAATTTACGAAAATAATATTATTATTTTAATATCATAAATATACCATAATAAATTGAATATGATTTCAATAATTATTATTATTTTAATGTTAAAGTTTTTTCATAATTATTAATATTTTTATTCAGGTGGTCATTTCTAGTCGTAGAGGAAACCCTCCACAAGAAAAAGAAGAAGAAGAAGAAGAAGAAGAAGAAGAAAAGATGGAGACAAAAGAAACAAAAGGAAATAAGAAAAAAAATTGAAGAAGATAATTCTTAGTTTATATAATTTTTAATGTTTATAAAAAAGTAATTATTTTAATTTCATAAAATAAAAATAAATCTATTGTCACTATTAATAATTTACGAAAATAATATTAATATTTTAATATCATAAATATACCATAATAAATTAATTATTATTTCAATAATTAATAATTATTATTATTATTTTAATGTCACATTTTTTTCATAATTATTATTATTTTTATGCAGGTGGTTGTTTCTTGTTGTAGAGGAAACCCTCCACGAGAAGGAAAACAAGAAGAAGAAGAAGAAGAAAAAGAAGAAAAAACAGAGATAAAATAAACAAATGGAAATAAGGGGAAAGAAATGAAGAAGAAGAAGAAGAAACAGAGTATAAACCGACTTAAATAATAAAATTTCAGAAAAACATATAATTAGTAATACTTTGAAAATCTTATAAAATTTTAAATTAAATATATTTTAGTCATAAATGTAAAATGTTATTTTTAAAATAATTTAATTATTTATTTTACTTAATTAAAATATTTAATTAATTGAATAAAAGAAAATTAAATAACTAGACAAAAAATTGTTATCACTCTTTGAAGATTGGACAACTCTATACAAGTGTTTTAATAATGATCAAGAAAATCAAGAATTAGGACATCAAAGATAACTCAAGAAAACTCAAGTTGGAAGCAAGCTCAAAGACTTACAAGACATAGAAGACTTAGTTGATAGTTAGGAGTGAATGATATCAAAAGGTAATCATCACTCAGCTCAGAGTGTTTTCTCAAGAAAATTGTTTTCTAAAATAAACTATAAAACTCACTGTCATAATCGATTATAGGTAGAACATAATCGATTATGTTTCTGGAAATTTTTAAGAATAATTTTGCCACTGGAAATAATCAATTAATCGATTATTTATTTTGAAAATGAAAAGTATTTCTCTCTGGAATTATCGATTATTTATTTTGAAACTGAAAGTATTTCTCTCTGGAATAATCGATTAAGTAATCGATTATTTATTTTGAAAATGAAAAGTATTTCTCTCTGGAATAATCAATTAAGTAATCGATTATTTATTTTGAAACTGAAAGTATTTCTCTCTGGAATAATCGATTAAGTAATCGATTATTGGTTTTTAAACTGAAAGTATTTCTCTCTGGAATAATCGATTATGAAATCGATTAGGTATTTTTGAATAAAGACTTCTCACTGTGATAATCGATTATCTAATCGATTAGTTACTTTTTTGAAAGAGTTCAGAGCACTGTCATAATCGATTATGTTCGAAGATTTTTGAAAAATATTTGTTGCGTAAAATTCTCTGAAAAGAAAGGAATATCTTGATACTTATTTTCTGAACGTTGGAGAGTCTCTGAATAGAGCAAAACGTGTGATTTCGAATTAAAATAAAATAAAAATATTTTATTTGAGAATTTTTGGTTATTTAATAAGCATATCAAGGGTTTTCAAGATACCTCACATAATACACTCTTTGACACATTTTCTGAAAAGCTTCACACTTTTTCTGAGTATCTTGAGCCACGAAATTTTATGTTTTGAACGTGAGAATATTTTTTCTGTACAATTATCTTTCTGTGAAAAATCTTGAGGAGACTTTGAGCAGAGCCGGTGCTACAGTTTGACACTTCATTCCAGGTGATATTTATTTTGATTATATTCATCCTTTGAGGCTGTTCAGAGGAGGTGTTTTTGTCTTCCTTGTGTGATTCAAGGAAGGTATTTCATTCCTTGTGGGACTCAAGGAAGGGTTGGAAATCTCTTGTGGGTTTCAAGAGATTGAGAGGTTTTATATTTAATTTCTGTATTTTTGCATGTTTCACTTGTGATTAGTGGTTGTAAAAATTCTGATAAATTAAAGATATAAAAGTGTATGATCATCTCAGGTTGAGGTGATTGGGAACTGGATGTAGGGTTAAGGATTTAACCCGAACCAGTATAAATTCCTAGTGTTCTCTTTCTTTCCCTTATCTTTTAATTTTTCCGTTGCGCTTTATAAACTTTCTGCTAGACTAATTAAATCAAGAGGATAAAATTTGAAAGAATAAAAGTTTAAAGTTTTAATTTTTATTGCATCAATTCCCCCCCCCCCCCCTCTTGATGCCACTTGACAACAAGTGGTATCAGAACTAGGCTGATAAGGTATTTCTAAAAGATCTTTGAGATGTCTATGCAGAATCATATATACAGGGAAGGAGCGTCAATCAATCGACCACCACTCTTTGAAGGAGACAACTATCCGTTCTGGAAAGCAAGAATGGAGATTTTTCTTCAAATCCTCGACTATGGAGTGTGGGATGCAGTACAAAACGGTCCGTTCGTACCAATGATAATGCTAGCTGAAGGACCTACACCAAAACAGTTCCTATAGTGGATGCCGGATGAGAACAAGAGAGCACAATACGATGTAAGGGTAAGAAATGCTATTGTTTCTGCACTAACATTAAATGAATTTTACAGGATTTCTAGGTGCAAAACTGCCAAAGAAATGTGGGACACACTAGAAGTCACAGTGAAGGAATAGAAGAAGTCAAGCGTGCAAGGAAAAACTCCTTGACACAAGAATATGAACTTTTGACCATGGCACCAAATGAAATCATCCGAGACTTTCAAACACGATTTACACACATAGTAAATCACTTAGAAGCCTTGGGAAGAAGCTTTGCCAAAGAAGATCTCAACACGAAAATATTAAAGTCCCTAGATAGAAATTGGCAGCCAAAAGTCACGGCAATCACATAATCAAGAGATCTTACCAAGATGGATATGGCTACCTTATTTGGAAAACTCAGAGAACATGAGCTTGAGCTTCAAAGACTAAAGAATGGAGAGGAGAATTATAAAAAGAAGACTCTCGCATTCAAAATAGAACAATTGAGAATATTAATGATAATTTTTCTTTAATAGTGAAAAAATTTTCCAGGTTTTTGAAGAACAAGAAAAATCAAAATCAAAAGAAGGAGAAAAGCAATCCCTCTTCAAACTTCAAGTGTTTCGGATGCAATAGAGTGGGCCACATCAAATCCGAGTACCCTTTTGCAAAGAAAGAAGAAAAAGAAAAGAAGAAGGGTAAGAAAATGTTTAGAAAGAAAAAGAAGGCCTATATAGCATGGGAAGACAACGCATCGACCACCTTAGAAAGTAGCTCTAGTGAAAGCGAAGAAGAAGAGGAGGCAAATCTTTGCTTGATGGCCAATGAAGATCTCGAAACATCATCACGAGTAAGTAATTCTGAATCTACAAATTATTATGATGATTTACATGATGCATTTTAAGAACTTTTTCAAAACTTTGATGTTTTATCTAAAAAACATTCTACTTTGTAAAATAATTTTCAAATTTTGGAAAATAAATTACAAGATGCAGAAAAGGAAAAATAATCTTTGAAATCTAATTTAGAAAAATTAGAAACAACTTCAAAAAGAAAAATTTGTGAAATTCTTGGAAACAAAATTTCTAGTCTTGAAAAAGTAATTTCAAAGTTTTCTAAATCAAGTGTGCATCTTGATACAATTTTAAGTTCTCAAAAAGAAAGTTCTAGTAAAGTTGGACTTGGTTTTATCCCTAGAAATAGTCTAGAAAAACAAAAGACTATTTTTGTAAAAGAATCTATACAAACAAATTTTCAAAAATCTGTTGTGAACAATTTTCAAAATAAAATCTATAAACCTACATTTTCTAGAACAAAATGTTTTTATTGCATGAAATATGGTCATACGGTAAATAAATGTTTAATAAAACATGTAGGTGTTCCCTCTGGAAAATTTGTTTGGGTTCAAGTAAAGAATTAAATTTTTTTCATTATGATTAGTATTTTTGTTAGATCAATAATTAATTGCTAGAATAACCGAGAATGTGTATACTAACCCCTAAGGACCCAAAATAATAAAGGGGACCTAAATCTATATGTTTGTGTTGCAGATTACTTCCAAGGAAAGAAAAATGCTTTGGTACCTAGATAGTGGATGTTCAAGACACATGACCGGAGACAAGAGTAAATTTCAAAATCTCAAAATGAAGAATCAAGGATTTGTGACCTATGGAGACAACAACAAATGAAAGATTCTTGGCTCTAGAGACATAGGTATCCCTAAGAGTTTTGTGATCCATGATGTCCTCCTGGTAGAAGGGTTAAAACACAATCTCTTGAGCATCAGTCAACTGTGTGATAAAGGATTGAAGATAGTATTTGAATCAAGCCACTACCATATACTACAAAAGGATTCAAATGAAGTCGCTCTAAAAGGTACGAGATTAAATAATATATATGTCATTGATCTTGTTAATGTTGCATCTAGAGACATTCCTTGCCTAGTAGCAAAGGAAGAGAATCCTTGGTTATGGCATAGAAGGGCTGCACACATACATATGCATCATCTAAGTAGGCTCATTACTAAAGAGCTAGTAATTGGGTTACCAAAACTAAATTTTGTGAAAGATAAAATTTGTGTAGCATGTCAAAAGGGTAAACAAACTAAAACTTCTTTTAAAAGTAAAAACATTGTTTCTACTTCTAAACCTTTAGAGATGTTACATATGGATTTATTTGGTCCTTCACAGACTAGGAGTCTTGGTGGCAATTATTATGCTCTTGTTATAGTTGATGACTACTCTAGATATACATGGACATTCTTTTTATCATCCAAGAGTAATGCTTTTGAAACTTTTAGAAAATTTGCCAAGGCTATTCAAAATGAAAAATCGTTAAAAATCAAATTTTTAAGAAGTGATCATGGTGGGGAATTTCAAAATGAGTCTTTTGAAAACTTTTGTGATGAGTTAGGAATTTCACATAATTTTTCTACACCTAGAACACCTCAACAAAATGGAGTAGTGGAAAGAAAAAATAGATCTTTGGAAGAACTTGCTAGAACAATGTTAAATGAACAAAATCTTCCTAAATATTTTTGGGCTGATACTGTGTCTACAGCATGTTATGTTTTAAATAGAATTTTAATTAGACCTATTTTGAAAATTACTCCTTATGAATTATTTAAAGGAAGAAAACCAAATATTTCTCATTTGAATGTTTTTGTAAATGTTATGTTTTAAATAATGGGAAGGATAATCTTGGAAAATTTGACTCAAAAGTTGATGAAGGCATATTCTTGGGTTATTCTTTGTCTAGTAAAGCATATAGAATTTTTAATAGGAGAACATTGCATGTAGAAGAATCCATACATGTAACATTTGATGAACAATTGGACCTTGACGAAAACCCTCTTGAGTCAAGAAAGAAATTGATAGATACAGAAGAGGAGAAAGCAACAGTGGAAAAATATCAGGAAGAAGATCCAATACAAAAATCATCCAGTGGAAGCAACATAGAAGATCTGACTCGAAGTCTAGAAGATCTTTCCACAAATGAACATCAAATAGTTGATGATCTTCCAAGAGAATGGAGAACCCCAAGAGGATTATCAATGGACAACATTATAGGAAGCATTGATCAAAGAGTAACAACAAGAAGCAAGATGAGTAATTTTTGTCTGAATGTCGCTTTTGTCTCTCAAGTTGAACCAAAAAGCATCGATGAAGCCTCAAAGGATGAATATTGGGTAAATGCCATGCAAGAAGAACTTAATCAATTTAAAAGAAATGAAGTATGGGATCTTGTGCCAAGAACAAACTCCCTACAAGTTATTGGAGCAAAATGGGTGTTTAGAAACAAGCTTGATGAGAATGGAAACATTACAAAGAATAAAGCAAGACTTGTAGCCAAAGGATATAGTCAAGAAGAAGGCATAGATTACAATGAGACTTATGCCCCTGTTGCAAGACTTGAAGCAATAAGGATATTACTTGCATATGCTTCTATAATGAAATTTAAGCTATTTCAAATGGACGTGAAGAGTGCTTTCTTAAATGGATACATAAAAGAAGAAGTCTATGTGTGTCAACCTCCTGGATTTGAAGACTATCAATATCCCAATCATGTTTATAAGCTGAAGAAAGCTCTCTATGGACTCAAACAAGCACCAAGATCATGGTATGAAAGACTTAGTAATTTTCTGGTAAGTCAAAATTATAGAAGAGGTAAAGTGGATCCTACTCTATTTATTAAAGAATCTCAAAAGCAAATTATTATTGTACAAATATATGTTGATGATATAATTTTTGGATCTACTAATAATGATCTTTGCCAAGAGTTTGCCAAGCTTACGCAGGGAGAATTTGAAATGTCAATGATGGGAGAGCTAACATTCTTTCTTGGACTACAAATCAAATAACTAAAGGAAGGAATTTTCATCTCCCATTCCAAGTATTGCCTAGAAATTCTGAAGAAGTTTGAACTTGAAAGTTCTAACGAAGCAGCTACTCCTATGGCTACATCATGTTATCTTGATCATGATGAAAAAGGTAAGATGGTTGATCAAACCAAATACAGAGGTATGATTGGTTCTTTACTTTATCTTACTGCTAGTAGACCAGATATAATGCATAGTATTTGTGTGTGTGCTAGGTTTCAGTCATCCCCAAAAGAATCACATCTAGTTGCTATTAAAAGAATTCTAAAATATTTAAATGGGACTAGGAATTTTGGACTATGGTACCCCTCAGGATCCTCCCCTAGCCGAATAGGTTATTCCGATTCAGATTATGGAGGATGTAAGATAGATAGAAAAAGCACTAGTGGCACATGTCATTTATTAGGATGCTGGCGAAGCAGAAGAAACGAGATAAGAAGAAAGTAGAATAAGAAGTTAGTTGAAGAAGAAGAAAGGAGAAGAACAAGTTAGGGGAAGAAGAAGAAACGAGAAGAAGATGAATGGAAAAGAAGAAGTTAGGAGAAGAAGAAGAAAAAGAATGGAGAAGAAGAAGAAAGGGGAAGAAGAAAAAGAATGGAGATGAAGAAGTTAGGAAAAGAAGAAGAAAGGAGAAGAAGAAGTTAGGAAAAGAAGAAGAAAGGAGAAGAAGAAGTTAGGAGAAGAAGAGGAAAGGAGAAGAGGAAAAAAGGCGAAGAAAAAGTTAAGAGAAGAAGAAGAAAGGGGAAGAAGAAGAAAGGAGAAAATTTTGGAGAAGAAGAAGATAAGAGAAAAGTAAGAAGAAGAAGAGGAAAGGACAAAAACAAGAAAGGAGAAGAAGAAGTTAAGAGAAGAAGAAGAAAGGAAAAGAAGAAGTTAGGAGAAGAATAAGAAAGGAGAAGAAGAAGAAAGGTGAAGAAGAAGAAAGGAGAAGAAGAGGAAAGGACGAAAACAAGAAAGGAGAAGAAGAAGTTAAGAGAAGAAGAAGAAAGGAGAAGAAGAAGTTAGGAGATGAATAAGAAAGGAGAAGAAGAATAAAGGTGAAGAAGAAGAAAGGAGGGTAAGAGGAATAGAGAAGAAGAATAAAGGTGAAGAAGAAGAAAGGAGGATAAGAGGAATAGAGAAGAAGAAAGAAGAAGAAAGGAGGATAAGAAGAATAAAGAAGAATTAGAAAGAAGAAGAAAGGAGGATAAGAAGAATAGAGAAGAAGAAGAACAAGTTAGGAGAAGAAGAAGAAAGGAGAAGAAGAAGTAAGGAGAAGAAGAAGAAAGGGGAACAAGAAGAAAGGAGAAGAAGAAGTTACGAGAAGAAGAAGAAAGGAGAAGAAGAATTTTGGAGTAGAAGAAGATAGGACAAGAAGAAGTTAGGAGAAGAAGCAGAAAGGAGAAAAAGAAGAAGAATGGTGAAGAAGAAGAAGAAAGGAGAAAAAAAAGAAGAAGAAAGGAGAAGTAGAAGTTAGGAGAAGAAGAAGAAAGGAAAAGAAGAAGATAGGAGAAGAGGAGGAAAGGACAAAAAGAAGAAAGGAGAAGAAGAAGTTAGGAGAAGAAGCAGAAAGGAGAAGAAGATGAAAGGAAAAGAAGAAGTTTGGAGAAGAAGAAGAAAGGAGAAGGAGAAGAAAGGAGAAGAAGAAGTTAGAAGATGAAGAAGAAAGGGGAAGAAGAAGAAAGGAGAAGAAGAAGAAATGAGAAGAAGTTAAGGGAAGAAGAGGAAAGGAAAAGAATAAGAAAGGAGAAGAAGAAGATAAGAGAAGAAGAAGAAGAAGAAGAGTGGAGAAGAAGAACAAGAAGAAGACTGAAAAAGAAGAAAGGAGAAAAAGAAGAATGGAGAAGAAGGTAGCAGAAGAAGAAGAAAGGAGAAGAAGAAGATAGGAGAAGAAACACTTAGGAGGAGCAACATAAAGAAGTTGAAGAAGTTAGGAAAAGAAGAAGAAAGGTGAAGAAGAAAGGAGAAGATGAAGTTAGGAGATGAAGAAGAAAGGAGAAAAAGAAGTTACGAGAAGAAAAAGAAAGGAGAAGAATATGATAGGAGAAGAAGTAGAAAGGAGAAAAAGAAGAAAGGAGAAGCAGAAGTTAGGAGAAGAAGGAGAAAGTAGAAAAAGAAGATAGGAGAAGAAGAAAAAAGTGAAAAAAAGAAGAAAGGAGAAGAAGAACTTAGAAGAAGAAAAAGAAAGGAGAAGAAGTTAGGAGAAGAATAAGAAAGGAGAAGAAGTTAGGAGAAGAAGATGAAAGGAAAAGAAGAAGTTAGGAGAAGAAGAAGAAAGGAGAAGAAGAGGTTAGGAGGAAAACAAGAAGAAAGGGGAAGAAGAAGAAAGGAAATGAAAAAGTTAGGAGAAGAAGAAGAAAGCAGAAAAAGAAGAAAGGAGAAGAAGAATTTAGGAGAAGAAGAAGAAAGGAGTAGAATTAGAAGAATGGAGAAGAAGAAGAAAGGAGAACAAGATAGGAGAAGAAGAATGCAGAAGAAGAAGAAAGGAGAAGAAGAACTTTTGAGAAGTAGTTAGGAGAAAAAGAAGAATGGAGAAGAAGAAGTTAGGAGAAGAAGAAGAAAGGAGAAGAAGAAGTTAGGAGAAGAAGAAAGGAGAAGAAGATAGGAGAACAAGAAGAAAGGAGAAGAATAAGTTAGCAGAAGAAGAAGAAAGTAGAAGAAGTTAGGAGAAGAACAAGAAAGCAATAGAAGAAGTTAGGAGAAGAATCAGAAAAGAGTAGAAAAAGTTAGTAGAAGAAGAAGAATGGAGAAGAAGATGAAAGGAGAACTAGAAGTTAGGCGAAGAAGAAGAAAGGAGAAGTACAATAAAGGAGAAGTTCGGAGAAGAAGAAGAAAGGACAAGAAGAAGAAAGGATAAGAAGAAGAATAGAGAAGAAGAAGAATAAAGAAGAAGAAGAAAGAGGAAGAAGAAGTTAGGAGAAGAAGAAGAAAAGAGAAGATGACGAAGCATGGAGAAGAAGAAGAAAGAAGAAGAAGAAGTTATGAGAAGAATATTTTAGGAGAAGAAGAAGTTATGAGAAGAATATTTTAGGAGAAGACGAAGAATGGAGAAGAATAAGAAAGGAGAAGAAGAAGAAAGGAAAAGAAGAAGTTTCGAGAAGAAGAAGTTAGGAGAAGAAGAAGAAAGGGGAAGAAGAAGGGAGAAGAAGAATAAAGCAGAAAAGTTAGGAGAAGAAGAAGAAAAGAGGAAACTTAGGAGCAGAAGAAGAAAGGAGAAGAAGAAGTAAGAAGAAGACGAAGAAAGGAGAAAAATAAGTTTGAAGAAGAAGAAGAAAGGAGAAGATGAGGTTAGGATAAAGGAGAAGAAGAAGTTATGAGATGAAGAAAAAAGGACAAAAGGTATTTAGGAGAAGAAGAAGAAAGGAGAAGAAGAAGTTAGGAGATGAAGAATAAAGTACAAAAGGTAGTTAGGAGAAGAAGAAGAAGAAAGGAGAAGAAGAGGAATGGAGAAGAAGAAGAAGATAGGAGAAGGAGAAAGGAGAAAAAAAGTTAGAAGAAGAAGAGGAAAAGAGAAGAGGAATGAAGAAGAAGAACAAACGAGCAGAAGATGAAAGCCGAAGAAGAATTCAGCAGAAGATAGAAGAAGAAGAAGAAGAAAGGAGAAGAAGAAGAAGAATGGAGAAGAAGAAGAAAGGAGAAGAAATTAGGAGAAGAAGAAGATAGGATTAGAAGATGAAAGGAGAAGAAGAAGAAAGGAAAAGAAGAAGTACGGTGAAGAAGAAGAAAAGAGAATAAGAAGAATAGAGAAGAAGAAGAAAGAAGAAGAACAAGTTAGGAGAAGAGGAAGAAGAATGGAGAAGAAGAAATTAGGAGAAGAAGAAGAAAGGAGAAGAAGAGGAAAGGGGAACAAGAGGAAAGGAGAAGAAGAAGTTAGGAGAAGAAGAAGAAAGGAGAAGAAGAAGTTTGGAGAAAAAGAAGAAAGGAGAAGAAGAATTTAGAAGAAGAAGAAGAAGAAAGGAGAAGAAGAAGAATAATGAAGAACAAGAAAGGATAAGAAGAAGAATGGAGATGAAAAGGAAGAAGAAAGGAGAAGAAGAATGGAGAAGAAAAAGAATGCAGAAAAGAAGAAAGGAGAAGAAGAAGTACAACAAGAATGGAGAAGAAGAAGAAGAATGGATAAGAAGAAGAAGAATAATAATGGAGAAGACGAAGAAGGAGTAGAAGAAGTTAGGAGACGAAGAATAATGGAGAAGAAAAGGAACGGAGAAGAAGAAGAAATTAGAAGTAGTTAGGAGAAGAAGAAGAAGAAGGTAGAAGTTGAAGAAGAATGGAGAAGAAGAATGGAGAAGAAGAAGTTAAAAGAAGACGAAGAAAGGAGAAGAAGAAGAAAGGAGAAGGAGTTAGTAGAAGAAGAAGAAAGGAGAAAAGGAAGAAAGCAGAAGAAGAAATTAGGAGAAGAAGAAGAAAGGAGAGGAAGTTAAGAGAAGAATAAGTTAGAAGAAGAAGAAGTTAGGAGAAAGGGAAGAAAAGAAAAGAAGAAGTTAGGAGAAGAAGAAGAAAGGAGAAGAAGAAAGGAGAAGTAGAAGTTAGGAAAGGAAGAAGAAAGGAGAAGAAGAAGTAGAAGTCAGTAGAAGAAGAAGAAAGGAGAAGAAAAAGAAAGGAGAATAAGATGAAAAGAGAAGAAAAAGAAAGAAGAAGAAAAAGTTACGAGAAGAAGAAGGAAGGAGAAGAAGAAGAAAGGAGAAGAAGAAGTGAAGAGAAGATGAAGAAAGGAGTAGATGAAGAAGAATGGAGAAGAAGAAAGGAGAAGAAGAAGAAGAAAGGGGAAGAAGAAGAAAGGAGAAGAAGAAGTTAGGAGAAAAAGAAGAAAGGGGAAGAAGAAGAAAGGAGAAGAAGAAAAAGAATGGAGAAGAAGAAGAAGGAAGGAAAAGAAGAAGTTGGGAGAAGAAGAAGAAGTTAGTAGAAGAAGTAAGGACAAGAAGATGAAAGGAGAAGAAGAAGATAGGAGAAGAAGAAGTTAGGAGAAGAAGAAGAAGTTAACAGAAGAAACAAAAAGGAGAAGAAGAAGAAAGGAAAAGAAGAAGAATCTTCTTCTTCTCCTTTCAAGAATCTTCTTCTTCTCCTTTCTTCTTCTTCTACTTTCCTCTTCTTCTCCTAACTTCTTATTCTCCTTTCTTCTTCTTGTCCTAACTTCTTCTTCTCCTTTCTTCTTCTCCTCCTAACTTCTTCTTTTCCTTTCTTCTTCTTCTTCTCCTTTCTTAAGTCTTCTCCTAACTGCTTCATCTCCTAATTTCGTTTTCTACTTTCTTCTTCTCCTAACATCTTCTTCCCCATTTTACTTCTTCTCCTTTCTTCTTCTTCTACTAACTTCTTCTCCTTTCTTCTTCTTCTACTAACTTCTTCTTCTCCTTTCTTCTCTACTCCTTTCTACTTGTTCTCCTAATTTTTCTTCTCCTTTTTTCTCTACTCCTTTCTACTTGTTCTCCTAATTTTTCTTCTCCTTTTTTCTTCTTCTCGTAACTTCTTCTCCTAACTTCTTCTTTGTAACGAACCAAAAATACACCTATTTTACATCTATAACGAAATAAAATCTATCCATTAATTATTAAAAATTTCAAAATATCATGAAATATAAAACGTCTAAACACATAGAATATTCACTTTATTCAAGTTTATTAATTGGAAATAAAAAGTCTTTACAAATACTCATAATTAAATTGAAAGTTGTAAAATTTATTCTTCAGCAAAAAATTAGTTCCTCCTTAAGCAAAACTTGAAGCTATTGTTTAACTTTCACCTGCATTACTATCTGCTCCCGTGTAATGACACGATCATCGCAGTATCAACAAAACCACAAACATAAACAGAAAGGGTAAGCTAATGTAAACAAAACCAATCAAAATATATATCATTCATAATCTCATCCTCACAATCCTTTATCTAAATATATTCAACTATTCAAACCATCATAGTCATTCTCAATCATACACATTCATCACACTCACTCATTCACAACACCTAATATTCTAGACAGACTCTTCCAGAAAATTATATGAAACTCTTGGCCTCTGAGGCTAGCACCTGGACATGTTTCCTTGGTTACCGGGCCATAGACTAACCCTAAGAGTCTTTCTCACCTCCGGATTTTCTTGCCTATCCCTTTTTCTGGTACCGACATGCCAGGGTAACCCCTACATACACATATCAAAGAATTGATGGCTCAATCCACCCAGTGATAAGTGTAGTAGAAGTCTCCATCGACCTCTCACCACATGGTACTCATGTCTACATGACTAGAATACCATTAGAAGTCTGGATACCCCATCTGATATCTCTAGATTTTCATATGTACACTAAAGCTAACCCAAATAGTACCCCGTGGTAACTATCTGGCCTACACACAAAAAGCACACAACCAATCCAAGAATTATACAACATATCAAACCAATCTCATGAACATCAATCAATTTCAATTTTATTTACATTGGCTTCCTGCCATCACAATTTTCTTGGCACCACTGCCATCAACACAATTCCTTGGCACCTTTGCCATCACAATTTTTATGACCTCAGTCACAATTCACAAAAACAAAATTCACATAATTATCACAAATATCATCTCACAATCAAATTCAATCACAATACATCACCAAATCACACTTTACATAACTCAATAATTTAATTATAACCTTTTATCACATTTCATCCAATATCTCCAGTTATAATTAAATGTTATTGTAAAAGAAGAAAACTATGAACAAGACAAGTGGTACATGGCGTTGTTATACCAGAATGCATCTTAGAACTTCAAACGAAGGGATGTTAACAACTGGTTTCCAGCCTATATACCTTGTTTATATATACACAAAAAGCAACATTTCCAGATTTATCGTAATGCATATAAACTTAACAATAGTAAATGTTACTCTATCGTAATGTATATATATATATATATATATATATCCTATTTTTAATATAAATTAGAATATGAATATTTATCCAAAAATAATAAACTTTCGCTCAAGCAAAANGTTCTACATATTATTTTCATGTGAAATAAAATCCATTAGTTAGATAACATCCAGGTCTAAAACTTTTATGAAGGACACTTTTCCAAATTCAAAGTAAAAATATGTCAAAAGGGGTTCACAAGTTAAAAACGAATATAATTCCAGACAACTTGACCTTTAATTACTAAAAAAATCATAACTTGAGTTACACACGTCTGTTTTATATGAAATAAAAGCCATTAGTTATCTAACATCTATATCTACAACTTTTATGAAGAAAAATTTTTGAAATTCGAAATAAAATCAAGCCTAAATAGGGTCGCAATCTCAAGGCGAAACCCAAATCACTTTCAAATATAATAATCAAAATAATTTTCATAACCCAAATCACTTTCAAATATAATAATCAAAATAATTTTCATAAATCTCACGTAATAACACGAAAACACATATAATCATCCAATCAACCATAATTAATTTTGTTTAATTAACTTCCCTTATCTTTAAAGGATCTCAAAAAGAAATTCTATTCGAATAGAATTAATCTACTCTTCACGCTCTTTCCCCCGGTGTTCTCGGATTTTCAAAGAGATAAGAATTGAAGGAGAATTCTTAGAATTGAGATGCATTGGAGAGAAGGAAATTAGGATTTTCTAAAAGCAAGAGTGAAAAATGAGAGGATTAGGGTTAAATAAACTATTTATAATCTCTCCCCTTTCTAAGTAATTGGGCTTAGGGTTTACTCAAAAATCAGGCCCTCACATTCTTTCCCTTTCTTCTTTTTCTATTAACTTCTTCTTCTCCTTTCTTCTTCTTCTCTATTCTTCTTATTCTCCTTTCTTCTTCTTCTCTATTCTTCTTCTTCTCCTTTATTCTTCTTGTTCTAACTTCTTCTTCTCCTTTCTTCTTCTTCTCTATTCTTCTTCTTCTCCTTTATTCTTCTTGTTCTAACTTCTTCTTCTCCTTTCTTCTTCTCCTAACTTCTTCTTCTCAATTCATCCTCTTCTCGTTTCTTCTTCTTCTCCTACATTTCTTCTTTCCTTTATTCTTCTTTTCCTTTCTTCTTCTTCGAATTTCTTCTTCTTCACCTTTCTTCTTTTTCTTCTTTTTCTCCTAACTTTTTCTTCTCGTTTGTTCTTCTTCCCCTTTCTGCTTCTTCTTCTTCTCCTTTCCTCTTCTTCTCTTATCTTCTTCTTCTCCTTTCTTCATCTTCTCCTAACTTCTTCTTCTCCTTTTTTTCTTCTTCTCTTAATTTCTTCTTCTCCTTTCTTCTTCTTTTCCTAACTTCTTCTTCTCCTTTCTTCTTCTTCTCCTTTCTTCTTCTTTTCCTAACTTCTTCTTCTCCTTTCTTCCTCTTCTCCTAACTTCTTCTCCTCCTTTCTTCTTTTTCTCCTTTCTTCTTCAATTCCATTCTTCTTCTTCTCTTTTCTTCTTCTTCTCCATTCTTCTTCTCCTAACTTCTTCTTCTCCTTTATGCTTCTTCTACTAACTTCTGCTTCTCCTTTTTTCTTCTTCTCCTTTCTCCTTCTTCTTCTAACTCCTCCTTCTTCTCCTTCTTCTTCTTCTGCTAACTTGTTCTTCTCGTTTCTGCTTCTTCTCCTAACTTCTTCATCTCCTTTCTTCTTCTTCTCCATTCTTCTTATTCTCCTTTCTTCTTCATCTCCTTTCTTCTTCTTCTCCTAATTTCTTCTCTTCCTAGCTTCTTCTCCTTTCTTCTTCTTCTCCACTCTTTTACTTCTCCATCCTTCTTCTTCTCCTTTCTTCTTCTTCTTCTCCTACTTCTTCTTCTTCTCCTACTTCTTCTTCTTCTCCTACTTCTTCTTCTCCTCCTACTTCTTCTTCTCCTTTCTTCTTGTTCTCCTTTCTTCTTCTTCTCTTAACTTCTTCTTCTCCTATCTTCTTCTTCTTCTCGTAACTTCATGTTCTCCTCCTTTCTTCTTTTTTTCCTAACTTCTTCTCCTTTCTTTTGCTTCTCTTTTTGTGAGAGCCCAATTTTGAGCAAACCTGATAATTAGATTGATTTTAGAGGAAAACCCCAAAGAAAATCCCCACTAGACATTAAGATAACAAGATGTTATCTAGATGTGAAGGTTCATTTCAAATGGGATTCAAGAGAAGGAAAAGGAAATATGATATTGGGACAATTAATCAAACACATGGTAGGCAAATGGAAATAAAAATAAACATAACATAGACTAAGTGGAAAGAGGATAAGAACCAAATGAAGTGAAATGGCAATGGATGAGTCACGCCACTTGGGTGGTGGATACCCAAGATAAGTGGTGGTGCCGCCACTTGAATCACACTCAAGATAAAGCTAAGAGAGGGTGAGGAACACTCACAACACAAGCTGAAAAATTCTCACTAATTTTCTATCATTCAAAAGTCTCCTTACAAGGTGAATGGGAACCCTATTTATAGGCTTGGATGGCCCCCAAATTACAATCAAATGCAACTAAAATTACATGTAAATTAACCCTAAAGAATGGTCTAGAAACTAGGCTTACACCTTCCTAAAGGGCCAAAGATTGGGCTGCTACAAAGGGGTGCTAAAAGCAGCACTTCAAAATGGGCTAGATGCTCCCAAAAAGGTACAAAAAATGTGGCAGCACTTAGGGAGAGAAGGGGGGTGCGCCCCTCAAAGTATTTGGTGGCTCCAAAGCCCAAAATGTGATGGGGGTGAGCTTATCCAAGGTGTGGTGCCTTTAGAAAGTCCTACAAAACAAAGGAAAATAAGCCCAATTAAAATTAAACTTAATAAGAAATTAAACCAACATTAGAAATTAAACTAAGAAATATAAGGAATACTAAATAAAGGATTAAATGTAAAGGGAAAGTGGTGTCTTGATTATGCATTTTGTTTGGAATTTTCTCAAAATACCATGTATATTTGTTTTTAGTTTTTAGGCCTTCATCAAAACCCTACGCCCACTTACTTAGAAAGGGGAGAGATTATAAATAGCCTATTTAACCCTAATCCTCCCATTCACTCTTGCTTTTAGAAAATCCTAATTTTCCTTCTCTCAAATTTCTCTCAATTCTTTCAAATAATTCTCCTTCAATTCTTAAAACTTTGAAAATCCAAGAACACCGGGGGAAAGAGCATGAAGAGTAGATTAATTACATCCGAATAGAATTTCATTTTGAGATCCATTAAAGGTAAGGTAAGCTAATTAAACAAAATTATTCATGATTTATTAGATTATTATGTGTGTTTTTGTGTTATTATGTGAGATTTATGAAAATTATATTGATTATTATATCTAAAAATGTGATTTGGGTTTCGCTCTGAGATTGCGACCCTATTTCGGCTTGATTTTATTTAGAATTTCAAAATGTGTTCTTCATGAAAGTTGTAGGTCTAGATGTTATCTAACTCTTGGCTTTTATTTCACCTAAAAAAGATATGTATAACTCAAGATAAGATTTTTTTTCGTAATTAAAGGTCAAAGTGTCACGAAAATTATTCACTTTGAAATTACGAACCCCTTTTGGGATGTTCCAGTTACGAATTTGGGAAAGTTTTCTTCATAAAAGTTTTAGCCCTAGATGTTAGCTAATCAATGGTTTTTATTTCACATAAAAATAATGTGTAAACATTAAAAATTATATAAACTAAGAATTAAAAAATAATAATTCTTATTTATTTATATTAGATTGAGTTTCTTAACATTAAATTAAATTGATTATTAATATTAAAATTTTAATTTTAATTTTTTAATTATTATATTTATTTAATAATTTAACATTATTTTCTTTACGAGTTTCGTCTTATTTTTCGTCTAGTTATTTAATTTAATTTTATTCAATTAATTAAGTATTTTAATTATGTAAAATAAATAATTAAATTATTTTAAAAATAATATTTTAAATTTATGATTAAAATATATTTAATTTAAAATTTTATAAGATTTTTAAAGTATTCTTAATTATATGTTTTTCTGAGATTTTATTATTTAAGTAGGTTTATACTCCGTTTCTTCTTCTTCATTTCTTTCTCCTTATTTCCTTTTTGTTTCTTTTGTCTTCGTCTTTTCTTCTTCTTCTTCTTCTTCTTTTCCTTCTCGTTGAAGGTTTTCTCTACGATAAGAAACGACCACCTGCATAAAAATATTAATAATAATAAAAAAATGTGATATTAAAATAATAGTAATTATTATTATTAATTATTGAAATAATAATTAATTTATTATGGTATAGTTATGATATTAAAATAATAATATTATTTTCGTAAATTATTAATAGCGACAATAGATTTATTTTTATTTTATGAAATTTAAATAATTATTTTTTTAAACATAAAAAATTATATAAACTAAGAATTAAAAAAATAATAATTCTTATTTATTTATATTAAATTGAGTTTCTAAACATTAAATTTAATTTATTATTAATATTAAAGTATTAATTTTAATTTTTTAATTATTATATTTATCTAATAATTTAAAATTATTTTCTTTACTAGTTTCGTCTTATTTTTTGTCTAGTTATTTATTTTTTTCTATTCAATTAATTAAATATTTTAATTGAGTAAAAAAAATAATTAAATTATTTTAAAAATGACATTTTACATATATGATTAAAATATATTTATATTAAAATTTTATAAGATTTTCAAAGTATTATTAATTATATATTTTTCTGAAATTTTAGTATTTAAGTAGGTTTATACTCCATTTATTCTTCTTCACTTATTTCCCTTTATTTCCTTTTTGTTTCTTTTGTCTCCATCTTTTCGTCTTCTTCTTCTTCTTCTTTTCCTTCTCGTTCAAGGTTTCCTCTATGACAAGAAACGACCACCTGCATAAAAATATTTATAATTATGAAAAAAATGTGACAATAAATAAAAATAATAGTTATTATTAATTTTTGAAATAATAATTAATTTATTATGGTATAGTTATGATATTACAATAATAATATTATTTTCGTAAATTATTAATAGTGACAATAGATTTATTTTTATTTTATGAAATTAAAATAATTATTTTTTTATAAACATTAAAAATTATATAAACTAAAAATTAAAAAATAATAATTCTTATTTATTTATATTAGATTGAGATTCTAAACATTAACTTTAATTTATTATTAATATTAAAATTTTAATTTTAATTTTTTAATTATTATATTTATTTAATAATTTAACATTATTTTTTTTACGAGTTTTGTCTTATTTTTCGTCTAGTTATTTAATTTTATTTTATTCAATTAATTGAGTATTTTAATTATGTAAAATAAATAATTAAATTATTTTAAAAATAACATTTTACATTTATGATTAAAATATATTTAATTTAAAATTTTAAAAGATTTTCAAAGTATTATTAATTAAATGTTTTTTTGAAATTTTATTATTTAAGTAGGTTTATACTCCATTTATTCTTCTTCATTTTTTTTCCCTTATTTTCTTTTGTTTCTTTTGTCTTCATCTTTTCTTTTTCTTCTTCTCCTTCTCGTGGAGGATTTCCTCTACGACAAGAAACGACCATCTGCATAAAAATATTAATAATTATGAAAAAAAATGTGACATTAAAATAATAATAATAATTATTATTAATTATTGAAATAATAATTAATTTATTATGATATATTTATGATATTAAAATAATAATATTATTTTCGTAAATTATTAATAGTGACAATAATGTTGTCAAGTGGCATCAAGAGGGGGGGTGAATTGATGTAATAAAAATTAAAATTTTAAAATTTTATTCTTTCAAATTTTATCCTCTTGATTTAATTAGTCTAGCAGATATTTTATAAAGCGCAACGGAAAAATTAAAAGATAAAGGAAAGAAAGAAGAACACAAGGAATTTATACTGGTTCGGGTTAAATCCTTAACCCTACGTTCAGTTCCCAATCACCTCAACCTAAGATGATCACACACTCTTATATCTTTAATTTATCAGAATTTTTACAACCACTAATCACAAGTGAAACATGCAAAAATACATAAATTAAAGGTCAAACCTCTCAATCTCTTGAAACCCACAAGAGATTTCCAACCCTTCCTTGAGTCCCACAAGGAATGAAATACCTTCCTTGAATCACACAAGGAAGACAAAAACACCTCCTCTGAACAACCTTAGAGGATGAACATAAACAAGAAAAATATCACCTGTGAGTGAAGCTTTCAAATTGTAGCACCGGCTCTGCTCAGAGTCTCCTCAAGATTTTTCATAGAAAGATAATTGCATAGAAAAATATTCTCACTTTCAAAACATGAAATTTCATGGCTCAAGATACTCGGAAAAATAATTGCACAGAAAAAGTATTCTCACTTTCAAAACATGAAATTTCATGGCTTAAGGTACTCAGAAAAAGTGTGAAGCTTTTCAGAAAATGTGTCAAAGAGTGTATGAGTGAGAGGTATCTTGAAAACCCTTGATATGCTTATTAAATAACCAAAAATTTTCAAATAAAATATTTTTATTTTATTTTAATTCGAAATCACACGTTTTACTCTATTTAGAGACTCTCCAACGTTCAGAAAATAAGAATCAAGATACTCCTTTATTTTCGGAGAATTTTTCACAACGAATATTTTTCAAAAATCTTCGAACATAATCGATTACGTTATGGACATAATCGATTATGACAGTGCTCTGAACTCTTTCAAAAAAATAACTAATCGATTAGATAATCGATTATCATAGTGACAAGTCTTTATACAAAAATACCTAATCGATTACATAATCGATTATTCCAGAGAGAAATACTTTCAGTTTAAAAATAAGTAATCGATTATTCCAGAGAGAAATACTTTCAGTTTCAAAATAAATAATTGATTACTTAATCGATTATTCCAGAGAGAAATATTTTTCATTTTCAAAATAAATAATTGATTACTTAATCGATTATTCCAGTGGCAAAATTATTCTTAAAAATTTCCAAAAACATAATCGATTATGTTCTACCTATAATCGATTATGACAGTGAGTTTTATGGTTTGTTTTAGAAAACAATTTTCTTGAGAAAACACTCTGAGCTGAGTGATGATTACCTTTTGATATTATTCACTCCTAACTATCAACTAAGTCTTCTGTATCTTGTAATTCTTTGAGCTTGCTTTCAACTTGAGTTTTCTTGAGTAATCTTTGATGTCCTGATTCTTGATATTCTTGATCATTATTCAAACACTTGAATTACTTGTATAGAGTTGTCCAATCTGCAAGGAGTGATAACAAATAGATTTATTTTAATTTTATGAAAGTAAAATAATTATTTTTTTATAAACATTAAAAATTATATAAAGTAAGAATTAAAAATTAATAATTCTTCTTTATTTATATTAGATTGAGTTTCTAAACATTAAATTTAATTTATTATTAATATTAAAATTTTAATTTTAATTTTTTAATTATTATATTTATTTAATAATTTAACATTATTTTCATTACGAGTTTCGTCTTATTTTACGCCTAGTTATTTAATTTAATTTTATTCAATTAATTAAGTATTTTAATTATGTAAAATAAATAATTAAATTATTTTAAAAATAACATTTTACATTTATGATTAAAATATATTTAATTTAAAATTTTAAAAGATTTTCAAAGTATTATTAATTATATGTTTTTTTGAAATTTTATTATTTAAGTAGGTTTATACTCCATTTATTCTTCTTCATTTTTTTCCCCTTATTTCCATTTGTTTCTTTTGTCTTCGTCTTTTCTTTTTCTTCTTCTTCTTCTTCTTCTTCTTCTCCTTCTTGTGGAGGGTTTCCTCTACGACAAGAAACGACCACCTGCATAAAAATATTAATAATTATGAAAAAAAATGTGACATTAAAATAATAATAATAATTATTATTAATTATTGAAATAATAATTAATTTATTATGATATATTTATGATATTAAAATAATAATATTATTTTCGTAAATTATTAATAGTGACAATAGTGTTGTCAAGTGGCATCAAGAGGGGGGGTGAATTGATGTTTTTCTGAAATTTTAAAAGATTTTCAAACTATTATTAATTATATGTTTTTCTGAAATTTTATTATTTAAGTAGGTTTATACTCCATTTATTCTTCTTCATTTCTTTCCGGGTATGTTACAGGATTGATAGTAGTGGGAGAGATAATAAAATTTTATTGTTTGACGAATATAGAGCATGTTGCACGAAGAAAACATCTTGATGGTATATCTATCTATCAATTTAAAATTTTTTTATCGTGGCTGATTTTATCATGGGAGATTTTATCAAGGTTAATTTTACCATGGGTGATTATATTGTATGTGATTTTAGTGTGGGTTATTTTATAGTGGGTGATTTTATATTGCGTCATTTTATGATGGGTAATTTTATCATGGGTGATTTTATCGTGTGTGATTTTAGTGTTGGTTATTTTATAGTGGGTGATTTATCGAGTGAGATTTTATCGTGGGTGATTTTATAATTAGTAATTTTATCGAGGGTGATTTTATCGTGGGTAATTTTATCGTGGGTGATTTTATCGTGGGTAATTTTATCATGGGTGATTTTATCGAATTGGATTTTGTCGTGGGTGATTTTATCATGGGTGATTTTGTCGTAGGTGATTTTTTCCTGGGTGATTCTGTTGAGGGTGATTTTATCATTGGTGATGTTATCATGAGTGATTTTACCATGGGTGATTTTATCGTGGGTGATTTTATCGTGTGTGATTTTATCGAGTGTGATTTTAGCTTGGGTAATTTTATCGAGTGAGATTTTATCGTGGGTGAATTTATCATGGGTGATTTTATCGAAGGTGATTTTATCGAGTGGGATTTTGTCGTGGGTGATTTTATTATAGGTGATTTTATCCTGGATGATTTTATCCTGGTGATTCTGTCGAGGGTGATTTTATCATTGGTGATTTTATCGAGGATGATTTTATCGTGTGTAATTTTATCGTAGGTGATTTTATAGGGGGTGACTTTATCGTTCGTGAGTTTATTGGGGGTGATTTTATCGAGGGTGATTTTATAATGGGTGACTCTATCGAGGGTGATTTTATGCTGAGGGATTTTAGCTAGGGTGATTTTATCACGAGTGATTTTACCAAAATGGATTTTATCGTGCTTGATTTTATCGTGAGTGATTCTATCGTGGGTAATTTTATCGTGGGTAATTTAATCGTTGGTGATTTTATCGTGGGTCATTTTATTATGCGTGATTTTATTATGGGTGATTTTATTGTGGGTGATTTTAGTGTTGGTTACTTTATAGTGGGTGATTTTATCGTGGGTGATTTTATTGAGTCTGTTTTTATCTTGGGTGATTTTATCGAGTGAGATTTTATCGTGGGTGATTTTATCGTTGGTGATTTTATCGAGGGTGATTTTATTATTGTTGATTTTATCGAGGGTGATTTTATCGTGGGTGATTTTATCAACGGTGATTTTATAATGGGTGATTTTCTGATGGGTGATTTTATTGTGGGTGATTTTAGTTGTAGCAATTTTATCGTGGGTGATTTTATAATTAGTAATTTGATCGTGGGTGATTTTATCGAGGGTGATTTTATCATGGGTAATTTTATCGTGGGTGATTTTTCGGGGGTAATTTTATCATGGGCAATTTTATCGAGTGTGATTTTGTCGTGGGTGATTTTATCATGGGTGATTTTACCGTGGCTGATTTTTTCCTGGGTGATTCTGTTGAGGGTGATGTTATCATTGGTGATGTTATCATGAGTGATTTTATCATGGGTGATTTTATCGTGGGTGATTTTATCGTGTGTGATTTTATCGAGTGTGATTTTATCTTGGGTGAATTTATCATGGGTGATTTTATCGAAGGTGATTTTATTGAGTGGGATTTTGTCGTGGGTGATTTTATTATGGCTGATTTTATCCTGGATGATTTTATCCTGGTAATTCTGTCGAGGGTGATTTTATCATTGGTGATTTTATCGATGATGATTTTATCGAGGATGATTTTATCGTGGGTAATTTTATCGTAGGTAATTTTATAGGGTGTGACTTTATCGTTCGTGAGTTTATCAGGGATGATTTTATCGAGGGTGATTTTATCGAGGGTGATTTTATAACAGGTGACTCTATCGAGGTTGAGTTTATGCTGGGGGATTTTAGCTAGGGTGATTTTATCGTTGGTGATTTTATCATGGCTGATTTTATCACGAGTGATTTTACCAAAAGGGATTTTATCGTGCTTGATTTTATCGTGGGGAATTTAATCGTTTGTGATTTTATCGTGGGTCATTTTATTATGCGTGATTTTATTATGGGTGATTTTATTGTGGGTGATTTTAGTGTTTGTTACTTTATAGTGGCTGATTTTATTGTGGGTAATTTTATTGTGTCTGATTTTATCTTGGGTGATTTTATCGAGTGAGATTTTATCGTGGGTGATTTTATCATGGGTGATTTTATCGAAGGTGATTTTATCATGCGTGATTTTTTCGAGTGCAATTTTTTCGTGGGTGATTCTATCATGGGTGATTTTAGCCTAGGTGATTCTTTCGACGGTGATTTTATCATTGGTGATTTTATCGTGCGTGGTTTTATTGGGGTTGATTTTATCGAGGGTGATTTTATAACGGGTGATTCTATCGAGGGTCATTTTATAGTAGGTGATTTTTGCTTGGGTGATTTTATCGTTGGTGATTTTATAGTGGGCGATTTTATCAAGAGTGATTTTACCAACAATGATTTTATCGTGGGTTATTTTATCGTGGGTAATTTTATCGTGGGTGATTTTATCGTGGGTAATTTTATCCTGGGTGATTTTATCGTGGGTGATTTTATCGAGGGTGATTTTATCGTGGGTGATTTTATCACGGGTGATTTTATCACGGGTGATTTTGTCGTGGGTGATTTTATCATGGGTGATTTTATCGTGGGTGATTTTATCGTAGGTGATTTTAGTGTGGGTTATTTTATAGTGGGTGATTTTAACGTGGGTGATTTTATCGTTAGTGATTTTATCGAGGGTGATTTTATTATTGTTGATTTTATCGAGGGTGATTTTATCGCGGATGATTTTATTAAGGGTGATTTTATGATGGGTGATTTTATCATGGGTGATTTTATTGTGGGTTATTTTAGTGTCGGCGATTTTATCGTGGGTGATTTTACCGTGGGTAATTTTATGGTGCGCGATTTTATCATGGGAGATTTTATCATGGGAGATTTTATCGTGGGTGATTTTAGTGTTGGTTACTTTGTAGTGGGTAATTTTATCATGGATGATTTTATCATGGGTGATTTTATCGAAGGTGATTTTATCATGGGTGATTATATCGAGTGCGATTTTGACATGGGTGATTTTATCCTAGATGATTTTATCCTGGGTAATTCTGTCGAGGATGATTTTATAGTTGGTGATTTTATCGTGCGTGATTTTATTGGGGGTGATTTTATCGAGGGTGATTTTATAATGGGTGATTCTATCGAAGGTGATTTTATCGTAGGTAATTTTAGCTTGGGTGATTTTATCGTAGGTGATTTTATCATGGGTGAGTTTATCCTAGCTGATTCTATCCTAGGTGATTTTATCCTAGGTGACTCTATCGATGGTGATTTTATCATTGGTTATTTTATCGATGATGATTTTATCGTGGGTAGTTTTATCGTGGGTGATTTTATAGAGGGTGATTTTATCATGCATGATTTTATTGGGGGCGGTTTTATCGAGGGTGATTTTATAACGGGTAATTCTATCGAGGATGATTTTATATCGGGTGATTCCATCGAGGGTGATTTTATCGTGAGTAATTTTATCGTGGGTGATTTTACCGTTGGTGATTTTACCGTTGGTGATTTTATCGAGGGTGATTTTATTGTGGGTGATTTTATCATGGGTTATTTTATTGTGGGTGATTTTATCATTGGTGATTTTATTGAGCATGATTTTATCGTGGGTAATTTTATCGTGGGTGATTTTATTGTGGGTGATTTATAATGAATGATTTTATTGTGGGTTATTTTAGTGTCGGTGATTTTATCGTTGGTGATTTTATCGTGGGTGAATTTATTATGTGTGATTTTATCATGGGTGATATTATTGTGGGTGATTTTAGTGTTGGTTACTTTATAGTGGGTGATTTTATCGAGTGTGATTTTATCCTGGGTGATTTTAACGAGTGAGCTTTTATCGGGGGTGATTTTATCGAAGGTGATTTTATCATGGGTGATTTTTTCGAGTGTGATATTGTCGTGGGTTATTCTATCATGCGTGATTTTATCCTAGGTCATTCTGTCGAGGGTGATTTTATCATTGGTGATTTTATCGTGCGTGATTTTATTGAGGTTGATTTTATCATTGGTGTTTTTATAGTGGGCGATTTTATCAAGAGTGAATTTACCAACAGTGATTTTATCGTGCGTGATTTTATCGTGGGTTATTTTATCGTGGGTAAATTTATCGTGGGTGATTTTATCGTGGGTAATTTTATCGTGGGTGATTTTATTGTGGGTGATTTTATCGAGGGTGATTTTATCGTGGGTAATTTTATCATGGGTGATTTTATTGTGGGTGATTTTATTGTGGGTGATTTTATCATGGGTGATTTTATCGAGGTTGATTTTACCATGGGTGATTTTGTCATGAGTGACTATATCGTAGGTGATATTAGTGTGGGTTATTTTATAGTGGGTGACTTTATCGTGGGTGATTTTATTATTGTTGATTTTATCGAGGGTGATTTTATCGTGGATAATTTTATTATTAGTGATTTTATCGTGGGTAATTTTATACTAGGTGATTTTATCGTGGTTGATTTTATCGTGGGTGATTTTATCAAGGGTGATTATATCATGGGTGATTTTATCAAGGGTGATTTTATTGTGGGTGATTTTAGTGTTAGTGATTTTATTGTGGGTGATTTTATTGTGCTTGATTTTATCATGGGTGATTTTATCATGGGTGATTTTATCGTGGGTGATTTTATCGAGTGTGATTTTATGTTGGGTGATTTGATTGAGTGAGATTTTGTCGTAGGTTATTTTATCATGGGTGATTTTATCTATGGTAATTTTATCATGGGTGATTTTATTGAGTGCAATTTTGACATGGGTGATTTTATCATGGGTGACCTTATCGAGGTTGATTTTACCATGGGTGATTTTATAGAGGGTGAGTTTATCGTGGTGATTTTATCATGGTTGATTTTATCCTAGATGATTTTATCTTGGGTGATTCTGTCGAGGGTGATTTTATCATTGGTGATTTTATCGTGGATGACTTTATCGTGAGTAATTTTAGCGTAGGTGATTTTATAGAGGGTGATTTTATAATGGGTGATTCTATCGAGTGTGATTTTATGTTGGGTAAATTTAGCTAGGGTGATTTTATCGTTGGTGATTTTATCGTGGGTGATTTTATCAAGAGTGTTTTTACCAACAGTGATTTTATCGTGCGTGATTTTATCGTAGGTGATTTTATTGTGGGTAATTTTATTGTTGGTGATTTTGTTGTGGGTAATTTTATCGTGAGTGATTTTATCGTGGGTGATTTTATCGTGGGTGATTTTATCGAGGGTGATTTTATCTTGGGTGATTTTATCAAAGGTGATTGTATCATGGGTGATTTTATAAAGAGTGTGTTTACCAACAGCAATTTTATCGTGCGTGATTTTATCGTGGGTGATTCTATCGTGGGTAATTTTATCGTGGGTTATTTTATCGTGGGTGATTTTATCGAGGGTGATTTTAACGTGGGTGATTTTATCGTTGGTGATTTTATCGAGGGTGATTTTATTATTGTTGATTTTATCGAGGGTGATTTTATCGTGGGTGATTTTATCAAGAGTGATTTTATGATGGGTGATCTTATCATGGGTGATTTTATTGTCGGTGATTTTAGTGTCGGCGATTTTATCGTGGGTGATTTTATCGTGGGTGATTTTATGGTGCGTGATTTTATCATGGGAGATTTTATCGTGGGTGATTTTAGTGTTGGTTACTTTATAGTGGGTGATTTTATCGTGGATGATTTTATCATGGGTGATTTTATCGAAGGTGATTTTATCATGGGTGAATTTATCGAGTGCGATTTTTTCACGGGTGATTTTATCCTAGATGATTTTATCTTGGGTGATTATGTCGAGGATGATTTTATAGTTGGTGATTTTATCGTGCGTGATTTTATTGGGGGTGATTTTATTGAGGGTGATTTTATAACAGGTGATTTTATCGAGGGTGATTTTATCGTAGGTAATTTTAGCTTGAGTGATTTTATCGTAGGTGATTTTAGCTTGGGCGATTTTATCAAGAGTGATTTACCAAAAGTGATTTTATCCTGGGTGATTCTATCGTGGGTAATTTTATCGTGGGTGATTGTATCGTAAGTAATTTTATCGTGGTTTATTTTATCGTGACTAATTTTATCGTGGTTGATTTTATAATGGGTGATTTTATCGAGGGTGATTTTATCATGGGTGATTTTATCATGAGTGATTATATCGTAGGTGATGTTAGTGTGGGTTATTTTATAGTGGGTGATTTTATCGTGGGTGATTTTATTGTGGGTGATTTTAGTGTCGGCAATTTTATCGTCGGTGATTTTATCGTCGGTGATTTTATCGTGCGTGATTTTATCATGGGTGATTTTATCGTGCGTGATTTTATCATGGGTGATTTTATCTTGGGTGATTTTACTGTTGGTTACTCTATAGTGGGTGATTTTATACTAGGTGCTTTTATCGAGTGTGATTTTATCTTGGATGATTTTATCGAGTGAGATTTTATCGTGGGTGATTTTATGATTGGTGATTTTATCATGGGTGATATTATCGAGTGCGATTTTGTCGTGAGTGATTTTATGATTGGTGATATTATCATTGGTGATTTTATTGAGGATGATTTTATCATGAGTAATTTTATTATATGTGATTTTATAGAGGGTGACTTTATCGTGCGTGATTCTACCGAGGGTGATTTTATCGTTGGTGATATTATCATGGATAATTTTATCATGGGTGATTATATTGTGGGGTATTTTAGTGTCGGTGAATTAATCGAAGGTGATTTTAACGAAGCTGATTTTATCGTGGGTGATTTTATCGTGGGTGATTTTACCGAAGGTGATTTTATCATGGGTGATTTTATCCTAGGTGATTTTATCCTAGTTGATTCTGTCGAGGGAGATTTTATCATTGGTGATTTTATCGAGGATGATTTTATCATGGGTAGTTTTATCGTGCGTGATTTTATAAAGGGTAATTTTATCGTGCGTGATTTTATTGGAGGTGATTTTATCGAGGGTGATTTTATAACGAGTGATTCTATAGAGGGTGATTTTATCGTAGGTGATTTTAGCTTGGGTGATTTTATTGTTTTTTATTTTATCGTGGGTGATTTTATCAAGAGTGATTTTACCAACAGTGATTTTATCGTGGGTGATTCTATCGTAGGTAATTTTATCGTGGGTGATTTTATCGTGAGTAATTTTATCGTGGGTGATTTTACCGTGGGTGATTTTTTCGAGGGTGATTTTATCGTGGGTAATTTTATCATGGGTTATTTTATCGTGGGTGATTTTATCATCTGTGATTTTATTAAGGTTGATTTTATCGTGGGTAATTTTATCTGGGTGATTTTATCGTGGGTGATTTTATCGAGGGTGATTTTATTGTGGGTGATTTTATAATGGGTGATTTTATGATGGGTGATTTTATTGTGGGTTATTTTAGTGTTGGTGATTTTAGTGTCGGTGATTTTATCGTTGGTGATTTTATCGTGGGTGATTTTATTGTGCGTGATTTTATCATGGGTGATATTATTGTAGGTGATTTTAGTGTTGGTTAATTTATAGTGGGTGATTTTATCGTGGGTGATTTTATTGAGTGTGATTTTATCTTGGGTGATTTTATCGAGTGAGCTTTATTGGGGGTGACTTTATATAGTTTGATTTTAACATGGGTGATTTTGTAGAGGGATATTTTATCGTGCATGCTTTTATTGGGAGTGATTTTATCAAGGGTGATTTTATAACGGGTGATTCTATCGAGGGTGATTTTATCGTAGGTGATTTTAGCTTCGGTGATTTTATCGTTGGTAATTTTATCGTGCGTGATTTTATCGTGGGTGATTCTATCGTGGGTAATTTTATCATGGGTGATTTTATCGTGGGTGATTTTATCGAGCGTGATTTTATCGTGCGTGATTTTATCGTAGGTGATTTTATCGAAGGTGATTTTATAGTGGGTGATTTTATCGTGGGTGATTTTATCGAGTCTGATTTTATCTTGTGTGATTTTATCCAATGAGATTTTATCGTGGGTGATTTTATCATGTGCGATTTTATCGAGTGCGATTCTGTCTTTGGTGATTTTAACATGGGTGACTTTAGCGAGGTTGATTTTATAGAGGGTGATTTTATCGAGCGTGATTTTATTGGGGGTGATTTTATAACGGGTGATTCTATCGAGGGTGATTTTATCATAGGTGATTTTCGCTTCGGTGATTTTATCATGGGTGATTTTATCGAAGGTGATTTTATCACGGGTGATTTTATCGAGTGCGATTCTGTCGTTGTTGATTTTAACATGGGTGACTTTTGCGAGGTTGATTTTACCATGGGTGATTTTATAGAGGGTGATTTTATCATGCGTGATTTTATTGAGGGTGATTTTATCGAGGGTGATTTTATAACGGGTGATTCTATTGAGGGTGATTTTATCATAGGTGATTTTAGCTTGGTGATTTTATTGTTGGTGATTTTATCGTCAGTGATTTTATCAAGAGTGTTTTTACCAACAACAATTTTATCGTGCGTGATTTTATCGTAGGTGATTCTATCGTGGGTAATTTTATCATGGGTTATTTTATCGTGGGTGATTTTATCGAGGGTAATTTTATCGTGGGTGATTTTATCGTGCGTGATTTTATTGTAGGTGATTTTATTGGAGGTGATTTTCTAGTGGGTGCTTTTATCGTGGGTGATTTTGTCGAGTCTGATTTTATCTTGTGTGATTTTATCCAGTGAGATTTTATCGTGGGTGATTTTATCATGGGTGATTTTATCGAGTGCAATTTTGTCGTGGGTGATTTTTACATCAGTGACTTTATCGAGGTTGATTTTACCATGGGTGATTTTATAAAGGGTGATTTTATCTTGCGTGATTTTATTGGGGGTCATTTTATCGAGGGTAATTTTATAACGGGTGATTTTATCGTAGGCGATTTTAGCTTGGGTGATTTTATCGTTGGCGATTTTATCGTTGGTGATTTTATCGAGAGTGTTTTTACCAACAGTGATTTTATCATGCGTGATTATATCGTGGGTGATTCTATCGTGGGTAATTTTATCGTGGGTGATGTCATCGTGGGTAATTCTGTCGTGGGTGATTTTATCGTGGGTGATGTTATCGAAGGTGATTTTATCGTGGGTGATTTTATCATGGGTGATTTTATCGTGGGTGATTTTATCATCGGTGACTTTATCGAGGTTGATTTTACCATGCGGGATTTTATCATGGGTGATTATATCGTAGGTCATTTTAGTGTGGGTTATTTTATAGTGGGTTATTTTATAGTGGGTTATTTTATAGTGGGTGATTTTATCTTGGGTGAATTTATTTGGGGTGATTTTGTCATGGGTGATTTTATCGTGGTTGATAGTATATTGGCTGATTTTATCGTGCGTGATTTTATGAAGGGTGATTTTATCATGCGTGATTTTATCATGGGTGATTTTATCATGGGTGATTTTATAGTGGGTGATTTTTTCGTCGGTGATTCTATCCAGCGTTATTTTATCGTGGATGATTTTAGTTTGGATGTTTTTATCGTGGATGACTTTATAGTGGGTAATTATATCGAGGGTGATTTTATCAAGAGTGATTTTTTCGAGAGTGATTTTCTCGAGGGAGATTTTCTTGAGAGTGATTTTTTCGAGAGTGATTTTCTTGAGGAAGATTTTCTCGAGAGTGATTTTTTTTATGTTGATTTTATCGAGGGTGATTTTATCATGGCTTATTTTATCTTGGGTGATTTTATTGTAGGTGATCTTATAATGGGTGATTTTATCGTGGATGATTTTATTAAGGGTTATTTTATCATGGGTGATTTTATCGTGGGTGATTTTCGTGTGGGTGATTTTCTGAAGGTGATTTTATCATGTGTGATTTTATGGATGGTGATTTTATTGTGGGCGATTTTATCATGGGTGATTTTATCAAGGGTGATTTTATCTTGGATGATTTTATCATGGGTGATTTTAGTGAGGTTGATTTTATTGTCAGTGATTTTATCAAGGGTGATTTATCATGGGTGACTTTATCGTGGGTTATTTTATCATGCGGGATTTTATCATGGGTGATTTTATCGAGGGTGAGTTTATCTTGAGTGATTTTATCGTGGGTTATTTTATCATGAGTGGTTTTATCCAGGGTGATTTTATCATTAGTGATTTTATCTTCGGTGATATTATTTTAGCTGATTTTATTGTGGGTGATGTTATCATGGGTGATTTTATCATAAGTGATTTTATCTTGGTTCATTTTATTGGGAGTGATTTTATCGTGAGTGATATTATCGTGGGAGATTTTATTAGGGTGATTTTATCGAGGGTGATTTTATAGTGGGTGATTTTATCTTGGTTGATTTTATTGGGGTGATTTTGTTATTGGTGATTTTTTCGTGGATGATAGTATCTTGGCTGATTTTATCGTGCGTAATTTTATGTAGGGCAATTTTATTATGCGTGATGTTATCATGGATGATTATATCATGGGTGATTTTATAGTGGGTTATTTTATCGAGGGTGATTTTTTCATCGGTGATTTTATCCAGCGTTATTTTATCGATGGTTATTTTATCGTGGGTGATTTTAGTGTGGGGGATTTTAGTTTGGATGATTTTATCGTGGATGACCTTATAGTGGGTAATTATATCGAGGGTGATTTTATCAGGTTGATTTTCTAAGAGTGATTTTATCGAGGGTGATTTTATAGTGGGTGATTTTATCTTGGTTGATTTTATTTAGGGTGATTTTGTCATGGGTGATTTTATCATGGATGATAGTATCTTGGCTGATTTTATCGTGCGTAATTTTATGTAGGGCGATTTTATTATGCGTGATGTTATCATGGATGATTATATCATGGGTAATTTTATAGTGGGTTATTTTATCAAGGGTGACTTTTTCGTCGGTGATTTTATCCAGCGTTATTTTATCGAAGGTGATTTTATCGTGGGTGATTTTAGTGTGGGGGATTTTAGTTTGTATTATTTTATCGTGGATGACTTTATAGGGCGGTATTATATCGAGGGTGATTTATCATGAGTGATTTTTTCGAGAGTGATTTTCTCGAGAGAGATTTTCTCGAGATTGATTTTTTCGAGGTTGATTTTATCGAGGGTGATTTTATCATGGCTTATTTTATCTTGGGTTATTTTATTGTGGGTGATTTTATAATTGGTGATTTTATCATGGGTGATTTTACCGTGGGTGATTTTAGTGTGGGTGATTTTCTTGAGGTTGATTTTATCATGGGTGATTTTAGTGAGGTTGATTTTATCGTCGGTGATTTTATCGAGGAAGATTTATCATGGGTGACTTTATTGTGGGTTATTTTATCATGCGGGATTTTATCGTGGGTGATTTTAGCATGGGCTATCAAGGGTGATTTTATTATGGGTGATTTTATCGAGGGTGAATTTATCGTGAGTGATTTTATCGTGGGTTATTTTATCATGGGTGGTTTTATCTAGGGTGATTTTATCATTAGTTATTTTATCGTCGGTGATATTATCTTAGATGATTTTATCATGGGTGATTTTATCGAGGGTGATTTTATCATGGGTGATTTTATTATAAGTGAGTTTATCTTGGTTGATTTTATTGGTGGTGATTTTATCGTGAGTGATTTTATCGTTGGTGATTTATCAGGGTGATTTTATCGAGGGTGATTTCATAGTGGGTGATTTTATCTTGGTTGATTTTATTTGGGGTGATTTTGTCATGGGTGATTTTATCGTGGATGATAGTATCTTGGCTGATTTTATCGAGCGTATTTTATGTAGGGCGATTTTATTATGCGTGATGTTATCATGGATGATTATACCATGGGTGATTTTATAGTGGGTTATTTTATCGAGGGTGATTTTTTCGTCGATGATTTTATCCACCATTATTTTATCGTGGGTGATTTTAGTATGGGGGATTTTAGTTTGGATGATTTTATCGTGGATGACTTTACAGTGGGTAATTATATCGAGGGTGATTTTATCATGAGTGATTTTTTCGAGAGTTATTTTCTCGAGGCAAATTTTCTCGAGATTGATTTTTTGGAGGTTGATTTTATCGAGGGTGATTTTATCATGGCTTAGTTTATCTTGAGTGATTTATTGTGGGTGATTTTATAATGGGTGATTTTATCGTGGATGATTTTATAAGGGTTATTTTATCATGGGTGATTTTACCGTGGGTGATTTTAGTGTGGGTGATTTTCTCGAGGTTGAATTTATCATGGGTGATTTTATGGATGGTGATTTTATTGTGGTTGATTTTATAATGGGTGATTTTATCTTGGGTGATTTTATCATGGGTGATTTTAGTGAGGTTGATTTATCATGGGTGACTTTATCGTGGGTTATTTTATCATGGGTGATTTTATCGTGGGTTATTTTAGCATGGGCTATCAAGGGTGATTTTATCATGGGTAATTTTATCGAGGGTGAATTTATCGTGAGTGATTTTATTGTGGGTTATTTTTTCATAGGTGGTTTTATCCAGGGTGATTTTATCATTAGTTATTTTATCGTCGGTTATATTATCTTAGCTGATTTTATCATGGGTGATTTTATCGTGAGTGATTTTATCGTGGGTGATTTTTTCAGGATGATTTTATCGAGGGTGATTTTATAGTGGGTGATTTTTATCTTGGTTGATTTTATTTGGGGTGATTTGGTCATGGGTGATTTTATCGTGGATGATAGTATATTAGCTGATTTAATCGTGCGTAATTTTATGTAGGGCGATTTTATTATGCGTGATGTTATCATGGATGATTATATCATGGGTGATGTTATAGTGGGTTATTTTATCGAGGGTGATTTTATCGTTGGTGATTTTATCCAACGTTATTTTATCGAAGGTGATTTTATTGTGGGTAATTTTAGTGTGGGGGATTTTATATTGGGTAATTATATCGAGTGTGATTGTATCATGAGTGATTTTTTCGAGAGTTATTTTCTCGAGGGAGATTTTCACGAGATTGATTTTTTCGAGATTGATTTTATCGAGAGTGATTTTATCATGGCTTATTTTATCTTGGGTGATTTTATTGTGGGTGATTTTATAATGGGTGATTTTATCGTGGATGATTTTATTAAGGGTTATTTTATCATGGGTGATTTTACCGTGGGTGATTTTCGTGTGGGTGATTTTCTCGAGGGTGATTTTCTCATGGGTGATTTTATGGATGGTGATTTTATTGTGGGTGATTTTATCAAGAGTTATTTTATCTTGGGTGATTTTATAATGGGTGATTTTAGTGAGGGTGATTTTATTGTCGGTGATTTTATCGAGGTGTATTTATCATGGGTTATTTTATCATGGGTGATTTTATAGTGGGTGATTTTATCCTGGTGATTTTATCGAAGGTGAATTTATCATGAGTGATTTTATCGTGGGTTATTTTATCATGGGTGATTTTATCGAGGGTGATTTTATCGTCAGTGATATTATCTTAGCTGATTTTATCGTGGGTGGTTTTATCGAGGGTTATTTTATCATGGTTGATTTTATAGTGGGAGATATTATCTTGGTTTATTTTCTCGTCGATATTTTTATCATGGGTGATTTTATCATGGGTGATTTTATAGCGTGTGATTTTATAATGGGTGAATTTATTGTGGGTGATTTTATTGTTGGTGATATTATCTTGCGTGATTTTATCGTGGATGATTTTATTAAGATTTATTCATGGGTGATTTTACTATCGGTGATTTTATCGTGGGTTTTTTTCTCGAGGGTGATTTTATCATGGGTAATTTTATCGTGGGTAATTTTATCGTGGGTGATTTTATCGTGGGTGATTTTATCGTGGGTGATTTTATCGAGGGTGATTTTATCGTGAGTCATTTTGTCGTGGGTGATTTTATTGGGGGTGATTTCATCATGTGATATTTTATTGTACGTGATTTTATCGTGGGTGATTTTATCGAGGGTTTTTTTAACGTGGGTGAGTGTATCGTGGGTGGTTTTATCATTATGGATTTTATCATGGATAATTTTGTCGAGGGTGATTTTATCATGGGTGATTTAATTCGAGGGTGATTTTATCGAAGGTGATTTTATCGTGGGTGATATTAATGTGTTATTTTAGTGTGGGTGATTTTAGTTTGGATGATTTTATCGTGGGTGACTTTATAGTTGGTAATTATATAGGGGGTGATTTTATCATGGGTTATTTTCGTGTGGGTGATTTTATCGTGGGTTGATTATATCAAGAGTGATTTTATTATGAGTGATTTTATCATGGGTGATTTTATTATAGGTGATATTATCTTGGTTGATTTTCTCGTGGGTGATTATCTTGGATGATTTTATCATGAGTGATTTTATAATGGGTAATTTTATCGTGGGTGATTTTATCGTTGGTGATATTATCTTGCGTGATTTAATCGAGGATGATTTTATTAAGGGTTATTTTATCATGAGTGATTTTACTATGGGTGATTTTAGTGTGGTTGATTTTATCGTAGGTGATTTACTCGAGTGTGATTCTATCATGGGTTATTTTATCGAGGGTGATTTTATCGTAGGAGTTTTTATCGAGAGTGATTTTTTCGAAAGTGATTTTTCTCGAGAGTGATTTTTTTCGAGGGTGATTTTATCGAGGTTGATTTTATCACGGATTATTTTATTGTGGCTGATTTTATCATGGTTGATTTTATCTTCAGTGAGTTTATCGAGGGCGATTTTATCGTGGATGATTTTATCAGGGTTTAATTTTTCGAGCGTGATTTTATAATGGTTGATTTTATCAACGGTCATTTTTTCGTCAGTGATTTTATCAAGTGCGATTTTATCGTGGGTGATTATCTCAAGGGTGATTTTATCATGAGTGATTTTTTCGAGGGTGATTTTCTCTAGGGTTATTTTATCAACAATGATTTTATCGTGGGTGATGTTATCAGGGTTTTATCGTGGGTTATTTTATCGTGGGTTATTTTAAAATGGGTGATTTTATCGTGGGTGATTTTATTGTTGGTGATATTATCTTGCATGATTTTACTGTCCATGATTTTATCATGGGTCATTTAACTGTGCGTGATTTTAGTGTGGGTGATTTAATCATGGGTGGTTTTATGGAGGGTGATTTTATCATGGGTGATTTTTTCGAGAGTGATTTTATCATGGGTGATTTTATCGAGGGTGATTTTATCGAGGGTGATTTTACCATGGGTGATTTTATCGTGGGTTATTTTATCGTGGGTGATTTTATCATCGCAAATTTTAATTTGGGTGATTTTATCATGGATGATTTTATGATTGGTGATTTTATTGAGGGAGATTTTATCGAGGGTGATTTTATCGTGGGTGATTTTATCGTGGGTGATTTTATTGCGGGTGATTTTATCATGGGTTATTTTATCGTGGGTGATTTTATCATGGGCGGTGATTTTATAGTGGGGTATTTTATCATGGGCGGTGATTTTATAGTGGGGTATTTTATCGAGGGTGCTTTTATCATGGGTGATTTTATCAAGGATGATTTTATCATGGGTTATTTTATCGTGGGTGATTTTATCGAGAGTTATTTTATCGTATGTGATTTTATTGGGGGTGACTTTGTCATAGGTTATTTTATCTATGGTGATTTTATCGTTGGTGATAGTATGTTGGGTGATTTTATCATGGGTGATTTTATCTTGGGTTATTTATTGTGGATGATTTTATTAAGGATTATTTTATTACGGGTGATTTTACCGTGGGTGATTTTAATGTGGGTGCTTTTATCATGGGTGATTCTGTCAAGGGTGATTTTATTGTGGATGATTTTCTCGTGGGTGATTTTATGAAAGGTGATTTTATCATGGGTGATTTTACTTTGGGTGATTTTATGGTGGGTGATTCTATCGAGGGTGATTTTATGGTGAGTGATTTTATCGTGGGTGATATTATGTTGGTTGATTTTCTCGCGGGTGATTTTATGAAGGGTGATTTTCTTGAGGATGATTTTATAAACGGTGATTTTCTCCAGGGTAATTTTAACCTTTGTGATTTTCTCGTGGGTGATTTTATCGAAGGTCATTTTATCATGAGTGATTTTATCGACGGTGCTTTTATCATGAGCGATTTTATCGTGGGTGATTTTATCATGGATTATATTGTGAGCGATTTTTTTTTGGGTGATTTTATTGAGGGTGATTTTCTTATATGTGATTTTATCGTGGTTGATTTTATCGAGGGTGATTTTATCGAAGGTGATTTTATCGTGAGTGATTTTATCGACGGGTGATTTTAGTTTGGATGATTTTATCGTGGGTGACATTATAGTGGGTGATTATATAGAGGGTGATTTTATCATGAGTGATTTTTGTGACGGTGATTTTCTTGAGAGTGATTTATTCGAGAGTGATTTTATTGAGGGTGATTTTATTATGGGTGATTTTATCGTGGTTGATTTTATCGTGGTTGATTTTTTCATGGGTGATTTTATCGTGGGTGATTTTATCATAGGGTATTTTATCATTGGTGATTTCATCGTGAGTGATTTTATCGTGGGTGATTTTATCAAGGGTGATTTTATAGAGGGTGATTTTATAGTAGGTGATTTTATCGTGGGTGATTTTATCGAGGGTGATTTTATCATGGGTGATTATATCAAGTGTGAGTTTAACATGAGTGATTGTTTCGAGTGTGATTTTATCATGCGTGATTTTAAAGAGGGTGATTTTATCGTGTGTTATTATATCAACGGTCATTTTATCGAGGGTGATTTTATCATGGGTGATTTTATCATGGGTGATTTTATCTAGGAAGATTTTATTATAGGTGATTTTATCGAGGGTGATTTTATCGAAGGTAATTTTATCGTGGGTGATTTTATCGTGGTTGATTTTAGTATGGGTGATTTTAGTTTGGGTGATTTTAGTGTGGGTGATTTTATCATGAGTGATTTTTTTGAAAGTGATTTTCTCCAGGTAGAATTTTTCGAGAGTGATTTTTTCGAGGTTTATTTTATCGAGGGTGATTTTATCGTGGGTGATTTTACCGTGGTTGATTTTATCATAAGTGATTTTATCGACGGTGATTTCATCGTGGGTGATTTTATCATGGATTTTATCCTGAGCGATTTTTTTTAGGGTGATTTTATTATGTGTAATTTTATCGTGGTTGATTTTTTCAAGGGTGATTTTATCGTGGGTGACTTTATCATGGGTGATTTTATCGTTTGTGATTTTATCGTGGGTGAGTTTATCAAGGGTAATTTTATAGAGGGTGATTTTATAGTGGGTGATTTTATCGTGGGTGATTTTATCGAGGGTGATTTTATCATTGGTGAATATATCAAGTGTGAGTTTATCATGAGTGATTCTTTCGAGTGTGATTTTAGGATGGGTGATTTTAACGAGGGTGATTTTATCGTAGGTTAATTTATCATGGGTGAGTTTATCGAGGGTGATTTTATCAAGGATGATTTTATAGAAGGTGATTTTATCATGGGTGATTTTATCGTGGGTGATTTTATCATGGGTGATTTTATCGAGAGTTATTTTATTGAGGGTGATTTATTGAGGGTGATATTATTATGGGTGATTTTATCGTGGTTGATTTTATCATGGTTGATTTTTTCATGGATGATTTTATCGTGGGTGATTTTATCATGGGTGATTTTATCATTGGTGCTTTCATCGTGAGTGATATTATCGTGGGTGATTTTATCAAGGGTGATTTTATAGAGAGTGATTTTATAGCGGGTGATTTTATCATGGGTGATTTTATCGAGGGTGATTTAATCATGGGTGATTATATCAAGTGTGAGTTTAACATGAGTGATTGTTTCGAGTGTGATTTTATCATGGGTGATTTTAAAGACGGTAATTTTATTGTGGGTTATTTTATCAACGGTAATTTTATCTAGGGTGATTTTATCTATGTTGATTTTATCATGGGTGATTTTATCGTGGATAGTTTTATCATGGGTGATTTTCTCATGAGTGATTTTATCGAGGAAGATTTTATTATGGGTGATATTATCGAGGGTGATTTTATCATGGGTGATATTATCATGGGCGGTGATTTTATAGTGGGTGATTTTATCGAGGGTGATTTTATCATGGGTGATTTTATCGTGGGCTATTTTATTATGGGTGATTTTATCGTGGGTGATTTTATGATGGGTGATTTTATCGAGAGTTATTTTATCGAGGGTGATTTTATCATGAGTGATTTTATCGTGTGTGATTTTATTGGGGGTGACTTTGTCATGGGTTATTTTATCGATGGTGATTTTATCGTGGGTGATAATATCTTGGGTGATTTTATCGTGCGTGATTTTATGAAGGGTAATTTTATCATGGGTGATTTTATCTTGGGTTATTTTATCGTGGGTGATTTTGTATTGGGTGATTTTATGGTAGGAGATTTTATTATGGGTGATTTTACTGTGGGTGATTTTAATGTGGGTGATTTTATCATGGGTGATTCTATCGAGGGTGATTTTATTGTGGATGATTTTATCGTGGGTGATATTATATTGGTTGATTTTCTCGTGGGTGATTTTATGAAAAGTGATTTTATCATGGGTGATTCTATCGAGGGTGATTTTATGGTGGGTGATTTTATCGTGGGTGATATTATGTTGGTTCATTTTCTCGTGGGTGATTTTATGAAGGGTGATTTTCTCGAGGATGATTTTATAAACAATGATTTTATCGAGGTTCATTTTCTCGAGGGTAATTTTATCATGGTTTATTTTATCGAGGGTGATTTTATCATGGGCTATTTCATCATGGGTAATTTTAACGTTTGTGATTTTCTCGTTGGTGATTTTATCGAAGGTGATTTTATCATGAGTGATTTTATCGACAGTGCTTTTATCGTGAGCGATTTTATCGTGGATGATTTTCTCATGGATTTTATCGTGAGCGATTTTTTTTAGGGTGACTTTATCGTGGTTGATTTTATCGTGGTTAATTTTTTCATGGGTGATTTTATCGTGGGTAATTTTATCATGGGTAATTTTATCATGGGTGATTTTATTGTGAGTGATTTTATCATAGGGTGATTTTATCAAGGGTGATTTTATAGAGGGTTATTTTATAGTGGGTGATTTTATCTTGGGTGATTTTATCGAGTGTTATTTTATTGAAGGTGATTTTATCGTGGGTGATTTTATCGATGGTGATTTTATCATGGGTGATTATAACAAGTGTGAGTTTATCATGAGTGATTCTTTCGAGTGTGATTTTAGCATGGGTGATGTTAACGAGGGTGATTTTATCGTGAGTTATTTTATCGTGGGTGATTTTAACATGGATGAGTTGATGAAGGGTGATTTTATCATGGGTGATTTTATTGAGGGTGATTTTATCGAAGGTGATTTTATGTGGGTGATTTTAGTTTAGATGATTTTATCGTGGGTTCTTTTATAGTGGGTAATTATATATAGGGTGATTTTATCATGAGTTATTTTTGTGACAGTGATTTTCTTAAGGGTAATTTATTCGAGAGTTATTTTTTCGAGGGTGATTTTATTGAGGGTGATTTTATCATGGGTGATTTTATCGTGGTTGATTTTTTCATGTGTGATTTTATCCAGGGTTATTTTATCGAGGGTGATTTTATCGAGGGTGATTTTATCATGGGTGATTATATCAAGTGTGAGTTTAACATGAGTGATTGTTTCGAGTGTGATTTTATCATGGGTGATTTTAAAGAGGGTGATTTTCTCGTGGGTTATTTTATCAACGGTGATTTTATCGAGGGTGATTTTATCATGGGTGATTTTATCGTAGGTGATTTTATCATGGCTGATTTTATCATGGATGATTTTATCAAGGAAGATTTTATTATGGGTGATTTTATCGAGTGTTATTTTATTGAAGGTGATTTTATCGTGGGTGATTTTATCGAGGGTGATTTTATCATGGGTGATTATAACAAGTGTGAGTTTATCATGAGTGATTCTTTCGAGTGTGATTTTAGCATGGGTGATGTTAACGAGGGTGATTTTATCGTGAGTTATTTTATCGTGGGTGATTTTATCATGGTTGAGTTTATGAAGGGTGATTTTATCATGGGTGATTTTATTGAGGGTGATTTTATCGAAGGTGATTTTATCGTGAGTGATTTTAGTTTGGATGATTTTATCGTGGGTGACTTTATAGTGGGTAATTATATAGAGGATGATTTTATCATGAGTGATTTTTGTCACAGTGATTTTCTTGAGAGTGATTTGTTCGAGAGTTATTTTTTTGAGGGTGATTTTATTGAGGGTGATTTTATTATGGGTGATTTTATTGTGGTTGAGTTTTTCATGTGTGATTTTATCGAGAGTTATTTTATCGAGAGTGATTTTATCATGGGTGATTATATCAAGTGTGAGTTTAACATGAGTGATTGTTTCGAGTGTGATTTTATCATGGGTGATTTTAAAGAGGGTGATTTTCTCGTGGGTTATTTTATCGAGGGTGATTTTATCATGGGTGATTTTATCATGGGTGGTTTTATCATGGTTGATTTTATCATGGATGATTTTATCAAGGAAGATTTTATTATGGGTGATTTTATCGAGGGTGATTTTATCGAAGGTGATTTATTGTGGGTGATTTTATCGTGGTTGATTTTATCAAGGAAGATTTTATTATGGGTGATTTTATCGAGGGTGATTTTATCGAAGGTGATTTATTGTGGGTGATTTTATCGTGGTTGACTTTGTGAAGGGTGATTTTATCATGGGTGATTTTATCGTGGTTGATTTTATCATGGATGATTTTATCAAGGAAGATTTTATTATGGGTGATTTTATCGAGGGTGATTTTATCGAAGGTGATTTATTGTGGGTGATTTTATTGTGGTTGATTTTAGTGTGGGTGATTTTATCATCAGTGATTTTTTCGAAATTGATTTTCACCAGGTAAAATTTCTCGAGAGTGATTTTTTCGAGCTTGATTTTATCGAGCGTGATTTTATCATGAGTGATTTTATCGTGGCTGATTTTACCGTGATTGATTTTATCATCGGTGATTTTATCGTGGTTGATTTTATCAAGTGTGATTTTATCATAGGCCATTTTATCGTGGGTGATTATCTCAAGGGTGATTTTATCCTGAGTGATTTTTTCAAGGGTGATTTTCTCTAGGGTTATTTAATCATGGGTGATTTATCAAGGGTCATTTTATCAACGGTGATTTTATCGTCGGTGATGTTATCGGGGTGATTTTATCTTAGTTGATTTTATCGTGGGTGATTTTGTAATGAATGATTTTATCGTGTGTGATTTTATAGTTGGTGATATTATCTTGCGTGATTTTATCGTGGATGATTTTATTAAGGGTTATTTTATCAAGGGTGATAAAATAACCCACAATAAATTTACCGTCTTTAAAATCACGCATGATAAAATCACACTCGAAACAATCACTCATGTTAAACTCACACTTGATATCATCACCCATGATAAAATCACCCTCGATAAAATCACCCACGATAAAATCATCCATTATAAAATCACCCATGATAAAATTATCCACGATAAAATCACCCACGATAAAATCTCTCACGATAAAATCACTCATGATAAAATCACCCTCGATAAAATCACCCATGATAAAATCACCCTCGATAAAACCACCTACGATTAAATCAGCCACACTAAAATCAGCCACACTAAAATCAGCCACACTAAAATCACCCATGATAAAATAACCTTTAATAAAATCATCCACGATAAAATCACGCAAGATAATATCACCGACTATAAAATCACACACGATAAAATCATTCATTACAAAATCACCCACGATAAAATCAACCAAGATAAAATCACCCATGATAACATTACCGACGATAAAATCACCGTTGATAAAATGACCCTTGATAAATTACCCATGATTAAATAACCCTAGAGAAAATCACCCTTGAAAAAATCACTCAGGATAAAATCACCCTTGAGATAATCACCCACGATAAAATTACCTATGATAAAATCACACTTGATAAAATCAACCACGATAAAATCACCGATGATAAAATCAACCATGGTAAAATCAGCCACGATAAAATCACCCATGATAAAATCACGCTCGATAAAATTAACCTCGAAAAAATCACTCTCGAGAAATTCTACTTGGAGAAAATCACTTTCGAAAAAATCACTCATGATAAAATCACCCAAACTAAAATCACCCACACTAAAATCAACCACGATAAAAACACCCACGATAAAATCACCTTCGATAAAATCACCCTCGATAAAATCACCCATAATAAAATCACCCTCGCTAAAATCAACCATGATAAAATTACCCTCGATAAAATCACCGTTTATAAAATCATCCTCGAGAAAATCACCCTTCATAAAATCACCCACGATAAAATCACCCACCATAAAATCACCTTTGATAGAATTACCCATGATAAAATCACCTTTCATAAAATCACCCACGAGAAAATCAACTAATATAATATCACCCACGATAAAATCATCGACCATAAAATCACCCTCGATAGAATCACCCATGATAAAATCACCCACATTAAAATCACCCACAGTAAAATCACCCATAATAAAATCATCCACGATAAAATCACGCAAGATAATATCATCCATGATAAAATCACCTACGATAAAATCACCCAATACAAAATCACCCACGATAAAATAACCCAAGATAAAATCACCCATGATAAAATCACCCTTCATAAAATCACGCACGATAAAATCACCCAAGATACTACCACCCACGATAAAATAAACATCGATAAAATAACCCATGACAAAGTCACCCCCAATAAAATCACACGATAAAATCACTCATGATAAAATCACTCTCAATAAAATAACTCTCGATAAAATCACCCATCATAAAATCACCCACGATAAAATCACCCATAATAAAATAGCCCACGATAAAATCACCCATGATAAAATCAACCTCAAAAAAATCACTCTCGAGAAATTCTACCTGGAGAAGATCACTTTCGAAAAAATTACTTTCGAAAAAATCACTCATGATAAAATCACCCACACTAAAATCACCCAAACTAAAATCACCCACACTAAAATCAACCACGATAAAATCACCCACGGTAAAATCACCTTCGATAAAATCACCCTCGATAAAATCACCCATAATAAAATCTTCCTCGATAAAATCACTCATGATAAAATCACCCATGATAAAACTATCAACGATAAAATCACCCATGATAAAATCACCCTCGATATAATCACCGTTGATAAAATAACCCACAATAAATTTACCGTCTTTAAAATCACGCATTATAAAATCACACTCGAAACAATCACTCATGTTAAACTCACACTTGATATCATCACCCATGATAAAATCACCCTCGAAAAAATTACCCACGATAAAATCACCCACTATAAAATCACCCTTGAGAAAATCACCCACGATAATATCACTCACGATAAAATCACTCATGATAAAATCACCCATGATAAAATCACCGTTCATAAAATCCCCCAAGATAGTATCACCCATGATAAAATCACCCACAATAAAATCACCCTCGAAAAAATCACCAATGACAAAATCACCCATAATAAAATCACTCACGATAAAATCGAGGGTGATTATATCGACGGTGATTTTATCGTAGGTGATTTTAACGTGGGTGATTTTATCGTTGGTTATTTTATCGTGGGTGATTTTATCATGGATGATTTTATTGTGGGTGATTTTATCATGGGTGATTTTATCGAGGGTTGTTTTATCATGGGAGATTTTATGGAGGGTGATTTTATCGTTGGTTGTTTTATTATGTGTGACTTTATCGTAGGTGATTTTATTATGGGTGATTTTATCGAGGGTGATTTTATAGTGAGTGATTTTATCGTGGGTGATTTTATGAAGTGTCATTTTATCATGGGTGATTTTATCAAGGGTGATTATATCATGAGTGATTTTATCGTTGGTGATTTTGTCTTGGGTAATTTTATCATGGGTGATTTTATCAAGGGTGATTTTAACATGGGTTATTTTATTGTGGGTGATTTTATCGTGGGTTATTTTATCGTGGGTAATTTTATCATGGGGTATTTTATCATGGGTGATTTTATCGAGGGTGATTTTATCGAGGGTGATTTTATCTTGCGTGATTTAATCGAATGTGATTTTATGTGAGTTATTTTATCGTGGGTGATTTTATCGACAGTGATTTTATTGTGGGTGATATTATCTTAGGTGATTTTATCGTACGTGATTTTATGAAGGGTGATCTTATCATGGGTTATTTTATCGTGGGTGAATTTATCGTGGGTGATTTTATCGAGGGTGATTTTATCAGTAGTGATTTTATCGTTGGTGATATTATCTTGGGTGATTTTATCGTGGCTGATTTTTTGAAGGGTTATTTTTTTATCAAGGTTGATTTTACTCTGGTGATTTTAGTGTGGGTGATTTTATCGTGGGTGATTTTATCTTGGGTGATTTTATTGAGGGTTATTTTATCATGGGTGATTTTATCGAGGGTTATTTTATCATGGGTGATTTTAGCAAGGGTGATTTTATCGTGAATTATTTTATCATGAGTGATTTTATCGTGGGTCATTTTATCATGGGTGATTTTATCATGGGTGATTTTATCGAGGGTGATTTTATCGTGTGTGATTTTATCGTGAGTGATTTTATTATGGGTGATTTTGTCATTGGTGATTTTTTCGAGGGTGATTTTATTGTGGGTGATTTTATCGTGGGTGATACTATCTTGGGGGATTTTATGAACAGTGATTTTATCATGGGTGATTTTATCAAGGGTGATTTTATCATGAGTGATTTTATCGTTTGTGATATTATCTTGTGTAATTTTATCATGGGTAATTTTATCAAGGGTGATTTTATCGTGGGTTATTTTATCATGGGTGATTTTATCTTTATCATGGGTGAGTTTATCGTGGGTGATTTTATCATGGGTGAGTTTATCGTGGGTATTTTTATCGTGGGTGATTTTATCGTGGGTGATTTTATTGAGGGTGATTTTATTGTTAGTCATTTTATCGTGGGTGATTTTATTGGGGGTGAGTTTGTCATGGGTGATTTTATCGTGGTTGATAGTATCCTGGGTGATTTTATCGTGCGTGACTTTGTGAAGGGTGATTTTATCATGGGTGATTTTATCATGGGTGATTTTATCGTGGGTGATTTTATCATTAGTGATTTTATCGTGGGTGATTTTATCATGGATGATTTTATGAAGGGTTATTTTATCAAGGGTGATTTTAGTGTGGGTGATTTGGTCCTGTGTGATTTTATCGTCGGTGATATTATCTTAGGGGTTTTATCGTTAGTGATTTTATCGAGGGTGATTTTATAATGGGTGATTTTATCATAAGTTATTTTATCGTGGGTGATATTATCTTGGTTGCCTTTCTGGTGGGTGGTTTTGTGAAGGGTGATTTTATTATGGGTGATTTTCTCGTGGGTGATTTTATAATGGGTGATTTTATCGTGGGTGATTTTAATGTTTGTGATATTATCCTGCGTGATTTTATCGTGGATGATTTTATTAAGGGTTCTTTTATCATGGGTGATTTTACTTTGTTTGATTTTATCTTCGGTGATTTTATCATGGGATATTTTATCGTGAGTGATTTTATCGTGGGTGATTTTATCAAGGGTGATTTTATCGAGGGTGATTTTATAATGGGTGATTTTATCTTGGGTGATTTTATCGTGGATGATTTTATCAAGGGTGATTATTTTGTTGGGTGATATTGTCTAGAGTGATTTTCTCGTGGGTGATTTTATGAACGATGATTTTATTATCATTGGTGAATTTATCGTCGGTGATTTCATAATGGGTGAATTTAACGTGGTGATTTTATCATTGGTGATATTATCTTGCGTGATTTTATTGTGTATGATTTTATTAAGGGTTATTTTACCATGGGTGATTTTACTGTGGGTTATTTTATCGTGGGTGATATTCTCAAGGGTGATTTTAACATGGGTGATTTTATCGAGGGTGATTTTATCATGGGTTATTTTATCGGGGGTGATTTTATTGTGAGTTATTTTATTATGGGTGATTTTATCATGGGTGATTTTATCGAAGGTGATTTTATCATGGATGATTTTATCGTTAGTGATTTTATCGTTGGTGATTTTTTTAGGGGTGATTTTGTCATGGATGATTTTAGCGAGGATAATTTTATCGTGGGTGATTTTATCGTGTGTGATTTTTTCGTGGATAATAGTGTCTTGGATGATTGTATCGTGCGTGATTTTATGAAGTGTGATTTTATCATGGGTGATTTTATCATGGGTGATTTTATCGTGGGTGATTTTATCGAGGGTGATCTTTTTAGGGGTGATTTTGTCATGGATGATTTTGTCGAGGATGATTTTATTGTGGGTGATTTTATCGTTTTTGATTTTATCGTGGATAATAGTGTCTTGGATGATTTTATCGTGGATAATAGTGTCTTGGATGATTTTATCGTGCGTGATTTTATGAAGTGTGATTTTTTCATGGGTGATTTTATGATGGGTGATTTTATCATGAGTGATTTTATCATTGGTGATATTGTCTTAGGTGATTTTATCATGGGTGATCTTATCAAGGGTGATTTTATCGTGGGTGATTTTACTATGGGTGCTTTTAGTGTGGATGATTTTATCGTGGGTGTTTTATCGTGGGTGATTTTATCGTGGGTTATTTTATCATTGGTGATTTTATCGTGGGTGATTTTAATATGGGTGATTTTATCAGGGGCTATCGAGGGTTATTTTATCATGGGTGATATTATCGAGGGTGAATTTATCATGACTTATTTTATCGTGGGTGATTTTATCGTTGTAGATGTTATCGATGGTAATTTTATCATGAGTGATTTTATCGTTGATGATATTATCTTAGGTTATTTTATCGTGGGTGATTTTATCGACGGTGATTTTATCATGGGTAATTTTATCATAAGTGATATTATGTTGGTTGATTTTCTCGTGGGTGATTTTATGAAGGGTGATTTTATCAAGGGTAATTTTAACATGGGTGATTTTATCATGGGTGATTTTAACGAAGGTGATTATATAATGGGTGAATTTATCGTAGGTGATTATATCGTTGGTGATATTATCTTGCATGATTTTACTGTGGATTATTTTATTAAGGGTTATTTTATCATGCGTGATTTTACTGTGGGTGATTTTATCTTGGTGATTTTATCATGGGTGATTTTATCATACGTGATTTTATTGTGGGTGATTTTATCGAGGCTGATTTTATCGTGAGTCATTTTATCGTGGGTGATTTTATTGGGGGTGATTTTATCATGGGATATTTTATCGTGAGTGATTTTATCGTGTGTGATTTTACCAAGGGTGATTTTATCGAGGGTGATATTATAGTGGGTGATTTTATCGAGTGTGATTTTATCGAGTGTGATTTTATCGAGGATGATTTTATCGAGTGTGATTTTATCGAAGGTGATTTTATTGTGTGTAATTTAATCATGGCTGATTTTAATATGAGGGATTTTAGTTTGGATGATTTTATCGTGGGTGATTATATCAAAGGTGATTTTATCATGAGTGATTTTTTCGAGTGTGATTTTCTCTAGGGTGATTTAATCATGGGTGATTTTATTGTGGGTGATTTTATCATGGGTGACTTTAGCTGAGGTGATTTTATCGAGGGTGATTTTATCGTTGGTGATTCTATCGAGGGTGATTTTATCGTGCGTGATTTTGTGGTGGGTGATTTTATCATGTGTGATATTATCTTGGTTGATTTTCTCGTGGGTGATTTTATTATCATGGGTGATTTTATCATGGGTGATTTTGTCGTGGGTGATTTCATAATGGGTGAATTTATCGCAGGTGATTTTATCGTTGGTGATATTATCCTGCGTGATTTTGTCGAGGATGATTTTATTTAGGGTTATTTTATCATGGGTGATTTTACTATGGGTGATTTTATCGTCGGTGATTTTCACAAGGGTGATTTTATCATGGGTGATTTTATCGAGGGTGATTTTATCAAGGGTTATTTTATCATGGGTTATTTTATCGGGGGTGATTTTATTGTGGGTGATTTTATCGTGGATGATTTTATTGTTTGTGATTTTATCGAAGGTGATTTTATCATGGACGATTTTATCGTAAGTGATTTTATCGTGGGTGATATTAGTAGGTGTGATTTTGTCATGGGTGATTTTTTTTAGGGTGATTTTGTCGTGGGTGATTTTATCGTGGATGATAGTGTCTTGGATGATTTTATCGTGCTTGATTTATGAAGTGTGATTTTATCATGGGTGATTTTATCGTGGGTGATTTTATCATGAGTGATTTTATCGTTGGTGATATTATCCTAGGTGATTTTATCATGGGTGATTTTATCAAGGGTGACTTTATCATCGGTGATTTTACTGTGGGTGATTTTAGTGTGGGTGCCTTTATCGTGGGTGATTTTATCGGGGGTGATTTTAATACGGGTGATTTTATCATGGATGATTTTATCGAGGGTGATTTTATCATGGGTGATTTTATCGAGGGTAAATTTATCATGAATGATTTTATCGTCAGTTATATTATCTTAGGTGATTTTATCGTCGGTGATTTTATCGAAGGTGATTTTATCATAAGTGATTTTATTGTTGGTGATATTATCTTGGTTGATTTTGTCGTTGGTGATTTTATAAAGGGTGATTTTATCATGGGTAATTTTATCATGGGTTATTTTATCGTGGGTGATTTTATAATGGGCGAATTTATCATGGGTGATTTTATGGTTGGTGATATTATCTTGCGTGATTTTATCGTTGATGATTTTATTAAGGGTTATTTTATCATGATTAATTTTATCGTGGGTGATTTTATCAAGGGTGATTTTATCGTGAGTCATATTATTGTGGTATATTTTAATGGGGGTGATTTTATCATGGGATATTTTATCGTGAGTGATTTTATCGTGGGTAATTTTCCCAAGGGTGATTTTATCAAGGGTAATTTTATAGTGGGTGATTTTATCTTGGGTGATTTTAGCAAGTGTGATTTTTTCGTCGATGATTTTATCGAGTGTGATTTTATCAAAGGTGATATTATCGAAGGTGATTTTATCGAAGGTGATTTTATCGTGTGTGATGTAGTCGTGGGTGATTTTAGTATGGGGAATTTTAGTTTGGATGATTATATCAAGAGGTGATTTTATCATGAGTGGTGTTTTCCAGGATTATTTTCTCTAGGATGAATTAATCATGGGTGATTTTATTGTGGGTGATTTTATCGTGGGTGATTTTGTCATTGGTGATTGTGTTGTCAGTGATTTTATCGTGCGTGATTTTATCAAGGGTGATTTTATGAATGGTGATTTTGTCGTGGGTGATTTTATCATTGGTGATTCTATTGAGGGTCATTTTATCGTGGGTGATTTTGTGGTGGGTGATTTTATCGTGGGTGATATTATCTTGGTTGATTTTCTCGTGGGTGATTTTATGAGCGGTGATTTTATTTTCATGGGTGATTTTATCATTGGATGATTTTATCTTGGGCGATTTCATAATGGGTGAATTTATCGTGGGTTATTTTATCGCTGGTGATATTACTGTGGATGATTTTATCATGGGTGATTTTCTCAAGGGTGATTTTATCATGGGTGATTTTATTGTACGTGATTTTATGAAGTGTGATTTTATCATGGGTGATTTTAGCGTGGGTGATTTTATAGAGGATGATTTTATCATGAGTGATATTATCGTTGGTGATATTATCTTAGGTGATGTTATCATGGGTTATTTTATCAAGGTTGATTTTATCATGGGTGATTTTATAGTGGGTGATTTTAGTGTGGATGATTTTATCGTGGGTGATTTTAACGAGGGTGATTTATCATGGGTTATTTTATCGAAGGTGATTTTATCATTGGTGATTTTATCATGGGTGATTTTATCGAGGGTGATTTTATCGTGGGTTATTTTTTTATGGTTTATTTTATCGTGGATGATTTTATTGTTGGTGATTTTAATATGTGGGATTTTATCATGGGCTATCGAGGGTGATTTTATCATGGGTGATTTTATCGTTGGTGAATTTATTGTTGGTGAATTTATCGTGAGTGATATTATCGTGGGTGATTTTATCGTGGGTGATTTTAGCGCGGGTGATTTTATCTTTGGTGATATTATCTTAGGTGATTTTATCGTGGGTGATTTTATCGAGGGTGATTTTATCATGGGTGATTTTATCTTAAGTGATTTTACCTTGGGTGATATTATTTTGGTTGATTTTCTCGTGGGTGATTTTATGAAGGGTGATTTTATCATGGGGGATTTTATCATGGGCCATTTTATCGTTTGTGATTTTATCATTGGTGATTTTATCGTGGGTGATTTTATCACGGGCGATTTTATTATGGCAAATTTTAGTGTGGTGATTTTATCATTGGTGATTTTATCAAGGTTGATTTTATCGAAGATTATTTTATTGAGGGTGATTTTATCATAGGTGATTTTATCGATGTTGATTTTATCGTGGGTGATTTTATTATGGGTGATTTTATCATGAAATATTATATCGTGAGTGATTTTATCATGGATGATTTTACCAAGGGTGATTTTATTAAGGTTGATTTTATCGAAGATTATTTTTTCGAGGTTGATTTTACCATAAGTGATTTTATCGAGGTTGATTTTATCGTGAGTCATTTTATCATGGGTGATTTTATTCTGGGTGATTTTATCATGGAATATTATATCGTGAGTGATTTTATCATGGGTGATTTTACCAAGGGTGATTTTACCAAGGGTGATTTTATCGAGAGTGATTTTATCAAGTATTATTTTATCGAAGATAATTTTATCGTGTGTAATTTAATCGTGGGCACCAACGACAAAATCAGCCATGATAAAACCACACGTAATAAAATCACCCATGATAAAATAACCCACAATAGGATCGACCACGACAAAATCACCCACGATAAAATCATATTCGATAAAATCATCCACAATAAAATCACTCTCGATAATTCACCAATGATAAAATCACCCTTGACAGAATCACCCACAATAAAATCACCCATCACAAAATCACCTATGATAAAATCACCAGGACAAAATCACTCATGATAAAATCACCCAGGACAAAATCACACTCAATAAAATCACCCATGATAAAATCACCCCCGACAAAATCACCGACGATAAAATCATACTCGATAAAATCATCCACGATAAAATCACCCTCAATAAAATCACCAATGATAAAATCACCCTCGACAGAATCACCCATGGTAAAATCATCGATGACAAAATCACCCACGATAAAATCATCCTCGATAAAATCACCAATGATAAAATCACCCTCGACAGAATCAACCATGGTAAAATCACCGATGATAAAATCACCCATGATAAAATAACCCAGGACAAATCACACTCGATAAAATCACCCATGATAAAATCACCTCTGATAAAATCACCCTCGATAAAATCACGCACGATAAACTCACCCGCACTAAAATCACTCATGCTAAAATCACCCACGATAAAATCTTCCAAGCTAAAATCACCAACGACAAACTCACACTCGATAAAATCACCCATGATAAAATCACCCTCGATAAAATCATCTATGATAAAATTTCACTCGATAAAATCACTCACGATAAAATGACCTCCGATAAAATCACCCGTGATAAAATCAGTCTCGATAAAATCACCCACGACAAAATCACCAACGTTAAAATTACCCAAGATAAAATCACCAATGATGAAATCACCCTCAACAGAATCACCTTGAATAAAATCACTCTCAATAAAATAACACATTATAAAATCACCCACGATAAAATCTCACTCGATAAAATCACCGATGATAAAATCACACTCGATAAAATCACCCACAATAAAATCACCCATGATAAAATTACCCACGATAAAATCACCCACTACAAAATAACCACACTAAAATCACCTACGATATATAATAACTGATATCAACCACTATCGCCTGTGATTTTATCAAACAATTTTTCTTAAATCCCTTTAACTGTAGTATAGGAGAGGACCAAAGGTGTCAATCCGTGGAGCAATTTTAGAGATTTTGTTGATTCTATGTTTCCTAAATGAAGATGCAAATTGTGGGGATGCTCGAATGTAATTTCGTTGCTGCTGATGCCAGTTTTGAATTTATGATTTTATGTGTAGTGCATGGTGCAAGTTTTAACAAATGAACTCAGCAACGTGGTTAGAGACTGAACTAAAATGCTTATGCATGGAATGCTTGTAGTATCTTACTGTGTAGGGGGGGGGGGTTGTAGATGTAAAATGCATGGACAGTGATTTAGCTAAAGCAATGAATCTAAGTACTGTTGCAACTAGTGAATGTAATGCTAGATAAGAGAACTGCTGACTACCATGTGAGTTGAAAAGAAAATGACAGATTATGAATTACAATTCAAACTAAGATGCGCTACGACTAGAATTAAACGAAACTAAAATGAGGATCAGACCAAAGCAACAATTAAGCAAGAACGAAATGAATTAAAATGCAGAATCGAAGTGCGTGTAAGATGATGATTTTTGTGAAGGTTTCTTGAGAGAAAATTCTCGTGGAATTGTGCTAAACTTCACTGGAATCCAGAGCTAGTGATTTCACCATTGGAAGACATCCAATTGCCCTTAATTTTCGTGAAGTGTCAAGAGACAATCCTCTACTGAATTTAGTCTCTGGAAACTTTCAGATTTTCAAATTTAGAAATCAAAGAACTAAAGAATGCAAATCTTGAACAAACAAATCGATAAATGGCGCGGAAACTACTACAAATGAATGAACAAAATCAAGAAAAATGTGCAAGAATCAAGAATGTAAACCAATGACAGAATCATTACACAATCTGAATCGAGCTTACTTGTTACTGAACTAAGATCAAGAAACGGAACTACTGCTATCACTAGGAAACAAAGAGAACACGTTCTTCTTCATCGCAGCTAAACTATCTTTCAAGAGCGTAAAGAAATTGAACTTCTATGCTTTTGTTTGCTAAATGAATTGATCTACTACTATTACAAAGGAGTTGTATCTACTTATAGGATGCATGGCTTTCGCTTATTGGGCGGGCCCTTGCGAAGTTGGCCCGATCTTCTTCAGCTCGTGTGCTTCCCTTGTTCAGATACGTATGCTTAACTTAGGATATACATAACTTTCTCATTCCTCCACCGTTTTACTTGATTCAAGTCTCCAATTGTAGATACTCGAATCTATTTTCCAATGAGACTGGATTAGTGATTTTAGAGGCCCAGGCGAGTCCACTGGGCCTTGATTACTGAGAGTGGTTTATTGTTATCTTCAGCTGATCGCGGCTGCTGTTGAGTTCACTTTAATGGCTTGCCAAAAATCCATTTTACGTCCGATTTATGTCATTCAAAGTCTGAATTGAAGCCCTATGGATCCTCTTTCATATGGGACAAATTTGGTGATTTTTTGGAGTTTCTCAGCATCCTGGAGCCCAATTTCTTTAAAGTCGACTTTTCTGTCTTCGCATTCTACAATTGTCTTGACTTTGACTGTTCATGAAAAATCCATTTCTTCACCAAATTTCGTGATTCTGGTTTCTATCGAAAGCCTCAGATGTCTATTTTAACATTCATAAAGAATCGTGATTTTAGGGGCACTAAGTTGAAAGATATTGTCAAAGAACGAACTGATCATCAAACTGAAAATATGTTGTTTTTAACGTGATATTTACTTATAACCTTGTAATATGTTACAGCATATAATTTATGGGGAATTTAGTTTATTTATTCATTTAAGAATACTTAAATATGATTATTAGTTAAATTAGAAATTTTAATTTAGAGTTTTATCAAATACCCCACACTTAATCATTTGCACTCCTGGGCAAGTAAATTATAAGACAATATTCATTAAATCTGAACTGTTTTCAGAAAAGCTCATCCATGCATAAGGCATATTTCTTATCAACACAAAGTATAACACAGACTAAATATTATTCTCATAACTTAAACACAGATCATTGTCAACTTATTTCGAGAGTCCTCTCCTGGAATGTGTTTCACTCTTTATTGCTCTCTTACGGGTACTGTTTTCTCTCAAGATTCTCATTCTACAAAATCGTTACCATAGGCTTGAGAATATTCTAATTTGGATTTGTTTGAATACTATACATCCACGGAATCTCAAGGTCTTTTTATATGGCTTGTAATGGGGCTATGGCTTATATTTTAAAGGTAGGATAATTAACAGGATGCTGGTTTTTTTTTTTTTTAAAAGAGAGAACTCTTGGTGAGATGGCTCGGCTCTCAAAATGTCCTTTGTGTGTGGGGCCTTTTCTGCATATTTTCTACTTCCTGTGAGGCATGATTTTTCACAATTTCCTCTTTCCTTGCCTCTTTTGTCACTGATTTTGCATTTTGTATAAACTTGACCATAATCTTGGCCATTCTTTATCAGTTCCTTCTTCTTTTTATACTGTTGTTCCTGAATAATTACCCCACACTTTTGAGCTTTGCTCAAACCATGAATCAGAATTCTTCGAGCCTTTCCTATCTTCACCAAGAATTCAAGGTGTTACTGGTTTTTCGGCTTGCGGCTTGTATCGTTTAGGGAATAAACAAAGAAAAGGATTATAAGCTCAACAGGGTAACTAGTGATTGTACTACGAAGTGGGTTGGCTTTATTTGGTTAGTGGGCTGCAACAAGCATGGCCTCAATCATTTTCCGTGAATGCATAAATTCAATATAATCTACTCAGAGAATAAAATCAAATTCTGGCACAACTTATACAGATGGAATAATCACACATATCAAAGAAACAAGGCTCAATTCTCACATTGAGTTAAATTTTCTTCTCTTAACAGTTTCGAATGTTCTGTGCTTTAAATTATAAGAACCAATCTAATCTTATAGTTGACTTTGTATTAATCTAAATAGGCAAATCATGAATGGTTTTGAAAATTACATTGAATACAGCTCACGAATTGAAAGGATAAAAATTTGTATCTGAATGTACCATTGCCTTACTAACTTATATAGCTCAGGCTTGCAAATATATAGATACTAATGCTTAGTAAAGTTGCCTAATACTACCCCCCACTTAGAAATTGACATTGTCCTCAATGTAATTAAGAAATACATAAAATAGTAATGTACCTGCGAGGGTTGTGTGGCACGAAAGTCTGCATAAATAAATTACTACAACACAGGATCCGTTAAATTAACTATAGGGGCAGCGTCAGCTATTCCTTGTTCATAGAATAATTTAAGCTGGTTCTTGTTGAACTTATGTAAAGACCCAGTTGTTAAATTTTTAATTTCAATTGCTCCATGCAGGAATACGTGAATAATTTCATATGGTCCAGTCCATTTGGATTTTAACTTACCTGAAATCAACTTAAGTTAAGAATCAAAGAGTAATACCTTTTGTCCTGGTTGGAAGGTTTTTCGGCTGATATGCTCGTCATGAAACTTCCTCACCTTTTCTTTATATAATTTAGAGTTCTCATAGGCTTGTTGTCTGATTTCCTCAAGCACCTGCAGGTCCAATTTCCTGTGTTGTCCAGCTTCCTCCATGCTTAAGTTACAACTCTTCACAGCCCAGTAGGACTTGTGCTCGAGCTCTACAGGTAGGTGACAAGGCTTGCCATATATTATGCGAAAAGGAGACATTCCCAAGGGTGTTCGATAAGCTGTGCGCTGAGCCCAAAGTGCGTCGTCCAAATACTTACTCCAGTCCTTGCGATTAGGATGGACGAGCTTCTGTAATACGTGCTTGACTTCTCTATTGAACACCTCGGCTTGGCCATTCGTTTGAGGGTGGTATGCAGTGGAGACCTTGTGTGTTACTCCATATTTTAAGAATAAATCAGCTACTACTTTGTTGCAAAAATGAGTGCCTTGATCACTGATTATGGCTTTGGGGACACCGAACCTGCAGAAAATATGAGATTTGATGAACTTGCAGACAGCTTTGGAGTCATTGGTAGCTGTTGCCTTGGCCTCAACCCACCTGGAAACATAGTCTACAGCAAGTAATATATATGAATAATTATTTGAAACTAGGAAGGGACCCATAAAATTGATCCCCCATATATCAAAAACTTCACAAACAATTATAGGTTGTTGCGGCATCTGGTTTCTACTGTTGATGGCATTGCCAGCTCTTTGGCACTGTTCGCATGAAACAACATGAGTGTGTGCATCTTTAAATATCGAGGGCCAGTAAAAACCATTTTCCAGCACTCGCATGGCAGTGCGTTTGGTGCCTAGGTGTCCTCCAGCTAGAGAATTATGGCACATCTCCAGGATTTGCTGTCCTTCTTCATGTGTGACGCATCTGCGAATGAGTTGATCGCTGCAAAACTTCCACAAGTAGGGTGGTTCCCATACATAATTCTTTGCTTCGGATTTTAATTTATTTACCTGGTTCTTGTCTGCATTTAGAGGTAAGACTCCAACAGCTAAATAGTTAGCAATGTTAGCAAACCAGGGAACATAACTTATAGAATACAAATGTTCATCAGGAAAAACTTCTTTTATTGGTGGGGTGGCTGTCTCATGATAAATGATTCGGCTAAGGTGGTCAGCCACTTGGTTATTTAACCCTGCTCGATCCTTGATCACAATGTCGAATTCTTGGAGCAGTAATATCCACCTAATAAGTCGAGGTTTGGTGTCTTGTTTCTTTAAGAGGAAGCGTATTATTGCATGGTCTGTGTAAACAATGAACTTGGTGCCCAATAAATATGGCCTGAATTTATCTAAGGCAAATACGATTGCCAACAACTCTTTCTCTGTTGTTATATAATTAACCTGAGCCGTATCTAGTGTTCTAGAGGCATAAGCAATAACACATGGTGTTTTATTTATTTTCTTTGAAAGCACAACGCCTAATGCAAAGTCAGAAGCATCACACATAAGTTCAAATGGGAATGACCAGTTAGGAGGCTGTATGATGGGTGCAGTGATTAAACAGGCTTTTAATTTATCAAATGCAGCTTGGCATGCATCATCAAATAAGAATTTTTCATCTTTCTGTAATAGTTTAGAGAGTGGAAGAGCAATCTTACTAAAGTCTTTTATAAATCTCCTATAAAAACCTGCATGGCCTAAGAAGGATCTTACCTCTTTCACTGTTCGAGGATAAGTTAGAGTGGAGATGACCTCGATTTTTGTCTTGTCTACCTCGATTCCTTTCGCAGAGATTAAGTGACCTAATACAATCCCTTCTTGAACCATGAAATGACATTTTTCATAATTAAGAACTAAATTAAATTCCATGCATCTGTGTAATACTTTAGATAAGTTAGCAAGGCACAAGTTAAAGCTAGACCCGAAAACAGTAAAGTCATCCATGTAGACATCCATGCAATCTTCTATTAACTCATTAAATATGCTTACCATACACCTTTGGAATGTGGCAGGAGCATTGCACAGGCCAAACGACATCCTCGAGTAGGCAAAGGTGCTGAATGGACAAGTGAATGTGGTTTTATGTTGATCCTTGGGTGCAATGTGAATCTGCATATAGCCATTGAATCCATCCAGAAAACAATAGTGAGATTTTCCTGCCAATCTTTCCAACATTTGTCAATGAATGGCAAAGGAAAGTGATCTTTTCGCGTGGCTGCGTTTAGTCTCCTATAATCTATGCATACTCGCCATTTATTAGTGACTCGAGCTTGCAATTTTTCCTTGTCTTTGGTTTCAATCACAGTGGTGCCTGACTTCTTTGGAACAACTTGTACAGGTGACACCCATTCACTATTAGAGATTGGATAAATTATTCCAGCTTTTAATAACTTAGATACCTCCTTCTTTACTTCCTCAGCTATTGTAGGGTTGACCCTTCTTTGAGGCTGCCTCACAGGCTTCACATTGTCTTCCATGTAGATTCGGTGCATGCAAACAGTGGGGCTGATCCCTGGGATGTCCTCCATACTCCAGCCGATGGCTTTCCTATGTTTCTTCAGTACTTTAATTAGCTCCTCTTCTTCAGCACTGGATAGTTTACTGGATATAATTACTGGCTTCTGCAAGTCTGCTTCCAAGAACGCATATTTTAGATGTGGAGGTAGAGGCTTCAGTTCGCTTTCTCCTAGTGGTTTCTGGTTAACACTTTGTTCTTCCTGTCCTTGTTGTTTTTCGTTTTTCCTTTTGATCTCTTTTTGCTGATTTTCCAAATCTGCAGAAAACAGAAAAAGTGAAGTGTGTGTGGTGTTATTAAAATTGGCAAATTGGCCGAGCTGGCCTTGAGTCACAGGTTCATCACAGATTGTAGCTTCTAATTCTACCAAGTTTTGTAAATTGAGTTCAGTTTTATCTACACAATCAAGACAGAAAAGAGATTGGTTGTTCAGCATAGAATGGTCTTCAGTGGGGTGCTTCATTGTTGTAAAGAGATTGAAAATGATCTTCTCTTCTCCAAATTCCATAGTTAGAATGCCAACATAGACATCTATCTTGGCCTTGGCAGTCATGAGGAATGGTCGTCCCAGAATGAGCATTGCTTGGCTGCTGGCAGTTTCACCCTCCATATCAATGATGTAAAAATCTGCAGGGAAGAGCAACTGGTTTACCTTGACCAACACGTCTTCAATGATCCCTAGTGGCTGGACCGTGGTTTTGTTGGCCAATTGGATCACCACATTGGTAGGTTTTAACTCCCCTATGTGCAGCATTTTATAGAACATGGTTTTAACTCCCCTACGTGCAGCATTTTACATTGATGGAAGCACCGAGATCAATCAAGGCATTGTTAAGTGTTAATTCTCCTATGGTGCAAGGGATGGAAAAAGAGCCAGGGTCATTACATTTTGGAGGCATAGATAGCTGAGAAACGGTGGAAATAGTTTCTGGGTTGACTCCCTTTAATTTTCTCTTGTAAGTGCAGAGATCTTTGAGGAATTTGGCATACTTAGGAACCTGCTTGATAGCATCCAGCAAAGGGATGTTGATCTCTACCTTTTGGAATATGTCCAGCAGTTCTTGATCCAGCTCTTTCTTCTTTGCTGGTTTAATCTTTTCCGGAAAGGGAGTGGGAAGGCTAGCTCATTCAGGATCTGCTTCCTTCTCCTTGGCAGCTGTCTCGGGTTTTTCTTGAAGTGTTTGCGAAGGTTTTATTTGTGAGGTCAGTTCTTTGCCGCTTCGCAAGGTTATTGCATTGACATTCCCTCTTGGATTGGTTACTGGTTGAGAAGGTAATGTTCCTGATCCCTGTTGCTTTAACCTGTTCACTTCATTCGACACTTGCCCCAGCTGTGTTCTTAAATCATTTATGATCGCTGTGTTAGGAGCTATTGCCTGCTGTATCATTTGCTGCATGTTCTTCATGATTTCACTCATATCTTGGTTTGGAGAAGAGTGCACCAATGGCTGCTGCACGAATTGGTTTGAAAACTCCTGTTGGTGTTGTCGTTGACCTGCTAGATAGTCTTGATGTTGATAGGGTCTATAGTTTGGCGGGTCTTGCTGCTGGTGAGACCTCTGATTAGAGTATCTATGCTACTGGAAATGAGCTTGGTTACCAGATTGATTTGGCATGAAATTCTTGTGATAACCTTGCTGATTTTGGTGCTGGGCAATAGTTGATGAGGGACCATATCTCAAGTTTGGATGATCCCTCCAGCCAGGGTTATAGGTGGAAGCATACGGGTCATAATTCCTTTGGCTGGAAAACTATAGATGTTGTCTTGAGTTAGAGAAAGGTGTCTGATCAGGGAACACAGCTGCCACATTTTCGATGGGGTCAACTTCCTGTAATTGCGGACATGAGTCTGTGTAGTGGTCTGGAGCAGCACAAATTCCACACAGTTTCTGGATTTGGTTTTCACAGATGGAATGTTGTTGCGCCAGTGCAAGTTGCCTCACCAAGGAAGTAAGTTCACTCAACTTATTTTCCATTCTCGAGTTATCTTGTGCAGTTGGGTTCTCTCTTGAAATCTCATGCACAGTCCTGGAGTTTTCCCTATTGTGGAATTGTTGTGAATTTTCGGCCATGTTGGAGATCAAATATCTCACTACAACTGGGGTTTTGTCCATCAATGCGCCTCCGCTTGCAGCATCGATCATGCTTCTCTCAATGGAGTGCAGGCCTTCATAAAAATATTGGATTAGCAACTGCTCAGCTATCTGGTGATTCGGACAGGTTGCACAGAGTTTGTTGAAGCGTTCCCAATATTCGAACAATGATTCTCCTTGCATCTGCCGAATGCCGCTTATTTCTTTGTGTATGGAAGCGGTTCTAGAGGCTGGGAAAAATTTTTCCAAGAACTTTTTCTTCATTTCTGGCCAGGTATTGATTGGTGAGAGCTGGGAGTAGAGCCAGTCCTTGGCTGCATCGCATAGAGAAAATGGGAATGCTTTCATTTTTATATAATCTTCGTGAACTCCAGCTGAGCACATGGTTGAGCAAACTATGTGGAACTCCATCAAATGCTTGTGTGGATCTTCCCCAGCCAGTCCATGAAACTTTGGCAGCAGGTGTATCAACCCCGATTTGAGTTCGCAGCTGCCTGCACCGTCCTTTGCCTATGGAACTTGGATGCATAAAGGCTAGTAATGTTCTGCAGGGGCAGCAAGCTCCTTCAGTGTTTTTTCTAGACCACGAGATCCCATGTTTTGGTGTAGATCAATTGCTGGCTCGGGGTCTTGGTTTGCAGCAGTGGCTTCTTCTTGTTCTTCCTGTACTGGTGGCGGAACTTCCCTATTTACTCTTGGTCCAGTACCTTTCCTCGTGGTTTTTGCAATCTCTGGATCAAATGGGAGGAGTTCTTCCCTTATGGACCTGGTCATATACGTGCTAGTCGTGCTTTGAGTGATTTGGACTTCAGCTTCAATGGAAAATTAGCACAGCACAGCAGATATAGTATTTCTTTTTTTCTGGTTTTCTGGTTTTCTGATTTTTTTTCGATACTCCTGTAATGCAGTAAGCTAATGCCTAGATGATATAAGTCTATATGCAATGAATGGATTGTATAGAATCAACATCACCAATTGCTCCCCGGCAACGGCGCCATTTTGATATCAACCACTGTCGCCTGTGATTTTATCAAACAATTTTTCTTAAATCCCCTTAACTGTAGTATAGGAGAGGACCAAAGGTGTCAATCCGTGGAGCAATTTCAGAGATGTTGTTGATTCTATGTTTCCTAAATGAAGATGCAAATTGTGGGGATGCTCGAATGTAATTTCGTTGCTGCTGATGCTAGTTTTGAATTTATGATTTTATGTGTAGTGCATGGTGCAAGTTTTAACAAATGAACTCAGCAACGTGGTCAGAGACTGAACTAAAATGCTTATGCATGGAATGCTTGTAGTATCTTACTATGTAGGGGGGGGGGTTCTAGATGTAAAATGCATGGACATTGATTTAGCTAAAGCAATGAATCTAAGTACTATTGCAACTAGTGAATGTAATGCTAGATAAGAGAACTGCTGACTACCATGCGAGTTGAAAAGAAAATGACAGATTATGAATTACAATTCAAACTAAGATGCGCTACAACTAGAATTAAACGAAACTAAAATGAGGATCAGACCAAAGAAACAATTAAGCAAGAACGAAATGAATTAAATTGCAGAATCGAAGTGCGTGTAAGATGATGAATTTTGTGAAGGTTTCTTGAGAGAAAATTCTCGTGGAATTGTGCTGAACTTCACTAGAATCCAGAGCTAGTGATTTCACCATTGGAAGACATCCAATTGCCCTTAATTTTCGTGAAGTGTCAAGAGACAATCCTCTACTGAATTTAGTCTTTGGAAACTTTCAGATTTTCGAATTTAGAAATCAAAGAACTAAAGAATGCAAATCTTGAACAAACAACTCGATAAATGGCGCGGAAACTAATACAAATGAATGAACAGAATCAAGAAAAATGTGCAAGAATCAAGAATGTAAACCAATGACAGAATCATTACACAATCTGAATCGAACTTACTTGTTACTGAACTAAGATCAAGAAACGGAACTACTGCTATCACTAGGCAACAAAGAGAACATGTTCTTCTTCATCGCAGCTAAACTATCTTGCAAGAGCGTAAAGAAACTGAACTTCTATGCTTCTGTTTGCTAAATGAATTGATCTACTACTATTACAAAGGAGATGTGTCTACTTATAGGATGCATGGCTTTCGCTTATTGGGCGGGCCCTTGCGAAGTTGGCCCGATCTTCTTCAGCTCGTGTGCTTCCCTTGTTCAGATATGTATGCTTAACTTAGGATATACATAACTTTCTCATTCCTCCACCGTTTTACTTGATTCAAGTCTCGAATTGTAGATACTCGAATCTATTTTCCAATGAGACTGGATTCGTGATTTTAGAGGCCCAGGCGAGTCCACTGGGCCTTGATTACTGAGAGTGGTTTATTGCTATCTTCAGCTGATCGCGGCTGCTGTTGAGTTCACTTTAATGGCTTGCCAAAAATCCATTTTACGTCCGATTTATGTCATTCAAAGTCTGAATTGAAGCCCTATGGATCCTCTTTCATTTGGGACAAATTTGGTGATTTTTTGGAGTTTCTCAGAATCCTGAAGCCCAATTTCTTTAAAGTCGACTTTTCTATCTTCGCATTCTGCAATTGTCTTGACTTTGACTGTTCATGAAAAATCCATTTCTTCACCAAATTTCGTGATTCTGGTTTCTATTGAAATCCTCAGATGTCTATTTTAACCTGCATCAAGAATCGTGATTTTAGGCACACTGAGTTGAAAGATATTGTCAAAGAACGAAGTGATCATCAAACTGAAAATATGCTGTTTTTAACATGATATTTACTTATAACCTTATAATATGTTACAACATATAATTTATGGGGAATTTAGTTTATTTATTCATTTAAGAATACTTAAATATGATTATTAGTTAAATTAGAAATGTTAATTTAGAGTTCTATCAATAACCCATGATAAAATCACCCATAATAAAATCATCCATAATAAAATCACCCCCCAACAAAATTATCCACGATAAAATCATCCTCGATAAATTGACCCATCATAAAATCACCCTGGATAAATTCACCGCCATTAAAATCACTCACACTAAAATCGTCGACGATTAAAACACCCATGATAAAATAACCCATGATAAACTGCCACTTGATAAAATCACCCACGATAAAATCACCAACGCTAAAATCATCCATGATAAAATCACCCCCCAACAAAGTCACCCACGATAAAATCACCCACGATAAAATCACCCATGATAAAATCACCCACGACAAAATCACACTCGATAAAATCACCCATGATCAAATCACCGTTGATAAAATCACCCACGATAAAATTTCAATCGATAAAATCACCCACGATAAAATTTCAATCGATAAAATCACCAACAATAAAATCGCCCAAGCTAAAATCACTAATGATAAAATAACTCACGATACAATCACCTTTGATAAAATCACCCGTGATAAAATAACTCTCGATAAAATCACCCATGATAAAATCACCAACGTTAAAATTACCCACGATAAAAAACCCCGATAAAATCACCAATGTGAAAATCACCCTCGAGAGAATCACTCAGAATAAAATCACCCACGATAAAATCACCCATTATAAAATCACCCTTGATAAAATCATACTCGATAAAATCATCCATGATAAAATCGCCCTCGATAATAAATCACCCATGATAAAATCACCTATGATTAAATCTCCCACAATAAAATCTCACTCGATAAAATCACCCACTATAAAGTAACTAACACTAAAACCACCCACGTTAAAATCACCCATTATCAAATTAACACGATAAAATCACCCACTATAAAATAACCCACACTAAAATCACCTACGATATAATCACCCATGATAAAATCACCCATAATAAAATCATCGATGATAAAATCACTAATGGCAAATTCTACCTTGTTAAAATAACCCACGATAAAATCACCCTCGTTAAAATTACCTACGATAAAATCACCAACTACAAAATTACCCACAATAAAATCATTCACGATAAAACCACCCTCGATAGAATCACCCACAATAAAATCAGCCACGATAAAATTATCCTCAATAGAATCAGCCACGATAAAATCAGCCACGATAAAATTAGCCATGATAAAATCGCCCACGATAAAATCACACTCGGTAAAATAACCCTCGATAAAATCACCCATGATAAAATTACCCATGATAAAATCACCTACTATAAAATAACCCACACTAAAATCACCTACCATAAAATCATCCATGATAAAATCACCCTATATAAAATCACCGACGATAAAACCACCCATGATAAAATCACACTTGATAAAATCACCCATGATAAAATCACCAACGATAAAATCATCCCTGATAAAATCACCCACGATAAAATCAGCCTCGATAAATTGACCGACGATAAAATCACCCTGGATAAAATCACCGCCGTTAAAATCACTCACACTAAAATCGTCCACGATTAAATCACCCATGTTAAAAACAGCCTTGATAAAATCACCCACCATAAAATCACCAACAACAAAATCACTCATGATAAAATCACACTTGATAAAATCACCCACAATAAAATCATCCACGATAAAATCACCATCGATAAAATCATCCATGATAAAATCACCTCCCAACAAAATCACCCACGATAAAATCACCTTCGATAATATGACCCACGATAAAATCACCCTGGATAAAATCACTGCAGTTAAAATCACTCACACTAAAATCGTCCATGATTAAATAACCCATTTTAAAATCACCCTTGATAAAATCACCCATGATAAAATCAGCCATGATAAAATCAGCCATGATAAAATCACCCACAATAAGATCGACCACGACAAAATCACCCACGATAAAATCATGCTCGATAAAATCATCCATGATAAAATCACCGTCGATAAAATCACCAATGATAAAATCACCCTCGACCAAATCACCCACGGTAAAATCACCCACGATAAAATCGTCCTCAATATAATCACCAATGATAAAATCACCCTCGACAGAATAACTCACGATAAAATCACCCACGATAAAATCACCCATGATAAAATCACCCTCGATAAAATCACGCACGATAAACTCACCTGCACTAAAATCACCAATGATAAAATCACCCTCGACCGAATCACGCACGATAATATTACCCAGGATAAAATCACCCACGATAAAATCACCCATGATAAAATCACCCATGATAAAATCACCCATGATAAAATCACCCATGATAAAATAACCCACGACCAAATCACACTAGATAAAATCACTCATGATAAAATAACCCTCGATAAAATCACGGACAATAAACTCACCCGCACTAAAATCACTCATGATAAAATCACCCACGATAAAATCACCGTTGGTAAAATCACTCTTGATGAAATCACCAACGATAAAATCACCCATCATAAAATCACCCACGAAAAAATCACACTCGATAAAATTACCAATTATAAAATAACCCACAATAAAATTTCCCTCGATAAAATCACCAACGATAAAATCACCCAAGCTAAAATCACCAATGATAAAATCAGTCACGATAAAATCACCTTCGATACAATCACCCGTGATAAAATCACTCTCGATGAAATCACCCACAATAAAATAACCCAAGATAAAATAACCAATGTTAAAATTACCCACGATAAAATCACCCTCGATAAAATCACCATTTATAAAATCACCCTCGACAGAATCACCTAGAATAAAATTACCCACAATAAAATCATCCATTATAAAATCACCCACGACAAAATCACACTCGATAAAATCACCCATGATAAAATCGCCCTCGATAAAATCAACCTTGATAAAATCACCCACGATAAAATCTCACTCGATAAAATCACCCATGATAAAATTCACACACAATAAAATCACCCACAATAAAATAACTAACACTAAAACCACCCACGATAAAATTACCCTCAATAAAATCACCCACTATAAACTAACCCACAATAAAATCACCCACTATAAAATAACCCATGATAAAATCACCCATAATAAAATCACTGACGATAAAATCACCCTCGATAAAATAACCTACGATAAAATCACCCACTATTAAATTACCCACAGTAAAATCACCCATGATAAAATTACCCACAATAAAATCACCCACTATAAAATAACCCACAATAAAATCACCCACTATAAAATAACCCACAATAAAATCACCCACTATAAAATAACCCATGATAAAATCACCCATAATAAAATCACCGATAATCAAATCACCCATGCTACAATCAACGTCGATAAAATCACCCATGATAAAATCAACCTCGATAAAATCACCCATGATAAAATCACCCTCGATAAAATAACCTACGATAAAATCACCCACTATTAAATTACCCATAGTAAAATCACCCATGATAAAACAACCCTCGATAAAATCACCTAAGATAAAATCACGCACGATAAAATCACCCTCAATAAAATCACCCATGATAAAATTAGCCATGATAAAATCACACTCGATAAAATCACCCTCTACAAAATCACCAACGATAAAATTACCATGACAAAATCACCCACGCTATAATCGCCCACAATAAAATCACCAAAGATAAAATTATCCATGATAAAATCACCCCCCAACAAAATCTCCCACGATAAAATCAGCCTCAATAAATTGACCCACGATAAAATCACCGTCGTTAAAATCACTCACACTAAAATTGTCCATGATTAAATCACCCATGTTCAAATAACCCTTAATAAAATCACCCAAGATAAAATCAGCTGCGATAAAATCACCCACAATAAGATCGACCACGAAAAAATCACCCACGATCAAATCATCCTCACTAAAATCAACAATGATAAAATCACCCTCGACAGAATAACCCACGATAAAATCACCCATGATAAAATCACCCACGACAAAATCACACTCGATAAAGTCACCCATGATAAAATCACCCTCGATAAAATCACACACGATAAAATCACCTGCACTAAAATCACCAATGAGAAAATCACTCACGATAAAATCACCCGTGATAAAATCACTCTCGATAAAATCACCCACGATAAAATCACCCACGATAAAATCACCAACGTTAAAATTACCGACGATAAAATTACCCTCGATAAAATCACCAATGATAAATTCAACCTCGACAGAATTACCTAGAATAAAATCACCCACGATAGAGTCACCCATTATAAAATCACCCATGACAAAATCGCCCTCGATAAAATCACCCATGATAAAATCAAAAACGAGAAAATCTCAATCGATAAAATCACCCATGATAAAATCACACTCGATAAAGTCACCCACAATAAAATCACCCACTATAAAATAACTCATACTAAAATCACATATGATATAATCACCTAGAATAAAATCACCCACTATAAAATCACCCTCGAGAAAATCACCCACGATAAAATCACCCACTATAAAATTACCCACAATAAAATCACCCCCGATAAAACCACCCTTGATAAAATCACCCACGATAAAATTACCCAAGATAAAATCAGCCATGAGAAAATCACCTTCAATAGAATCAGCCACAATAAAATCAGCCACGATAAAATTAGCGATGTTAAAATCACCCACAATAGAATCACACTCGATAAAATCACCCTCACTAAAATCACCCATAATAAAATTACCCTCGATAAAATCACCTACTATAAAAAAACCCACACTAAAATCACCTACAATAAAATCATACTAGATAAAATCACACTTGGTAAAATCACCCACGATAAAATTACGAACGATAAAATCATCCATAATAAAAGCACCGCCCTTAAAATCACTCACACTAAAATCGTCTACGATTAAATCACCCATGTTAAAATCACCCTTGATGAAATCACCCCCCAACAAAATCACCATCGATAAATTGACCCATGATAAAATCACCCTCGATATAATCACCATCGTTATAATCACTCACTAAAATCGTCCACAATTAAATCACTCACGACAAAATCACACTCGATAAAATCACCAACGATAAAATCACCCAAGCTAAAATCACCAATGATAAAATCACTCATGATAAAATCACCTTCGATAAAATCACCCGTGATAAAATCACTCTCAATAAAATCACCCACGATAAAATTACCATCGTTAAAATGACTCACGAAAAAATCACCCTCGAAAGAATCACCCAGAATAAAATCAACCACGATAAAATCACCCATTATAAATTCACTAACGACAAAATCACACTCGATATAATCACCCATGATAAAATCGCCCTTGATAATATCACCAGTGATAAAATCACCTATGATAAAATCACCCATGATAAAATTACCCACGATAAAATCACCCACTATAAAATAACCCACACTACAATCAATTACTATATAATCACCCATGATAAAATCACCCATGATAAAATCAACCTCGATAAAATCACCTACGATAAATCACCCTCTAGAAAATCACCCACGATAAAATCACCCATTATAAAATTACCCACAATAAAATAACCCACGAGAAAACAACCCTTGATAAAATCACCCATGATAGAATCACCCGAGATAAAATCACCCACAATAAAATCACCCTCAATAGAATCACCCACGATAAAATAGGCCACGATTAAATTAGCCATTATAAAATCACATTCGATAAAATCACTCACAATAAAATCATCCTCGATAAAATCACCAATGATAAATTCACCCTTGACAGAATCACCCACGATAAAATAAAATCATCCACGCTAAAATCACCCTCGACAGAATCACCCTTGATAAAGTGACTGACGAGAAAATCACCCAGGATAAAATCATGCTGAATAAAATCACCCACGATAAAATCATCCTCGATATAATCACCAATGATAAAATCACCCTTGACAGAATCACCCACGATAAAATCAGCCATGATAAAATGACCTATGACAAAATTACACTTGATAAAATAAGCCATTCTAAAATCACCCTCGATAAAATCACCTTTGATAAAATAACGCATGATAAACTCACCCGCACTAAAATCACTTATGATAAAATCACCTATAATAAAATCACCATTGATAAAATCACTCTTGATAAAATCACCCATGATAAAATCACCCATGATAAAATCACCCATGACAAAATTACACTCGATAAAATCACCCATGATAAAATCACCCAAGCTAAAATCACCAATGATAAAATCACTCACGATAAATTCATCCACGTTAAAATCACCCACGACAAATCACCAATGTTAAAAACAACCACTATAAAATCACCCTCGATAAAATCACCAATGATAAAATCACCCTCGATAAAATTACCAATGATAAAATCACCCTCGATAAAATCACCAATGATAAAATAACCCTCGATAAAATCACCAATGATAAAATCACCCTCGACAGAATCACCTAAGATAAAATCACCCACGACAAAATCACCCACGATAAAATCATTCTCGATAAAATCACTCACGATAAAATCATCCTCGATAAAATCACCAATGATAAAATCACCCTCGACAGAATCACCTACGATAAAATCACCCACGATAAAATAACGCATGATAAAATCACCCACAACAAAATCACACTCAATAAAATCACCCATGATAAAAAACCCTCGATAAAATCACCCTCGATAAAATCACGCACAATAAACTCACCCACACTAAAATAACTCATGATAAAATCACCCACGATAAAATCACCATGGATAAAGTCCCTGTTGATAAAATCACCCACAATAAAATCACCCATGACAAAATCACCCATGACAAAATCACACTCGATAAAATCACCCATGATAAAATCACACTCGATAAAATCACCCACGATAAAATCACCCATGATAAAATCACCGACGATAAAATTTCACTTGATAAAATCACCATTGATAAAATCTGACTTGATAAAATCATCCCCAATTGAATCAGCCACGATAAAATCTCCCACGATAAAATCACCCATGATAAAATTAGGCACAATAAAATCGCCCATGATAAAATTACCAATGATAAAAACACCCACGATAAAATCACCGTCGATAAAAGAACCCACACTAAAATCACGTACGATAAAATCAACCATGATAAATTCGACCTTGAGAAAATAACGCACGATAAACTCACCTCCACTAAAATCAATCATGATACAATCACCTAATATAAAGTCACCTTCATTAAAAACACCCACATTAAAATTATTCACACTAAAATCATCCACGATAAAATATCCCATGATAAAATCACCCTTGATAAAATCATCCACGATAAAATATCCCATGAGAAAATCACCCTTGATAAAATCATCCACGATAAAATCACCCACGATAAAATCACCCACGATAAAATCACCCACTATAAAATTACCCACACTAAAATCACGTACGATATAATCACCCATGATAAAATCACCCATGATAAAATCACCCATGATCAAATCACCCACCATAAAATCATCCTCGATAAAATCACCCTTAATAAAATCACCCCTGATAAATCACCCACGATAAAATCACCCTTAATAAAATCACCCCTGATAAATCACCCACGATAAAATCACACAGGATAACACCACAGTCGATAAAATCACCCACGATAAAATCATCCATGATAAAATGACTCTTGATAAAATCACCTACAATAAAATAAGCAATGATAAAATCACCGAAACTAAAATCACCATTGATAAAATCACCCACGATATAGTCACCCACGATAAAATTACCCACGATATAATCACTGTTGATAAATTCTCCCTTGATAAAATTGCCCTTGCTAAAATCACCTACGATAAAATAACCCACTATAAAATCACCATCGATAAAATCACCCATGATCAAATCACCCACGAAAAAATCACCCTGGATAAAATCACCCTTGATAAAATCACCCCCGATAAAATCACCCACGATAAAATCGCACCCACTAAAATAATCCATAATAAAATCACCCATTATCAAACTACTCTCGATAAAATCACGGATGATAAATCAACCACGATAAAATCACTGACACTAAAATTACCCACGATAAAATCACCCATGATAAAATCACCCAAGTTAAAATCAACCACGATTAAATGACTCTCGATAAAATCACCCATGAGAAAATTAACCTCGATAAAATCATCTACGATAAAATCACCCACGATAAAATCTCCCTCGATAAAATCACCCATGATAAAATCACCCATGATATTAATGTAGTACAGTAGGGAACTTGAGTATCAATCCAAGGAGTAGTGAGTATAGATGATAGACAATGATCAATGAAATGAATGTATGTACATTTTACAATAAAATGGGGTTAGAATAAAATGCAAAATGAATTAAAATGCAATGCAGAAATGAAACGAAAGAGAATATCAAAATTCAGCTGAGCATAATGAAAGATATGATGGAAAACAATGGGTAAATGCAAAAACTAGTGAAGAAAAATGCACAGAAAAGGTGGCTGACCAAGGTGAACATTGCACTCGGTCAGATAAAAATATTTTGTGATTTTTCTAAAATTTATGTTGGAATGAACTTTAATTGATGAAATATGGATGCTGGAAAATTCTTGACCGAGGGAAAATGTCAATGGCTAAAAACGATTTATGACCGAGATGAACAGTGTTCTCGGTTAGAGAAAAATTATTTTCAGTTTTTGATGCAAAAATGGATGGAATGTATGTTTTATGAATGCATGCAAATTATTAATCGAGGAAAGTTATCAATGGTTCGGTGAAAATTCAAGAAAAGTGATTCTGACCGAGATGAACAGTAACCTCGGTCAGAAATCCTAGTGCATGGCTGGGTCAATGTTTTGATGAGTTTTTGATAATGCGATGATGTAATGATGCAGGTGAATGGCACAGAATGATATTTTTATGTTTTCTAAATGATATGGGGGGTTTTATGGTCCAAGAAATGAAAATGCAATGTCAAAATGCAAGGAAAAGTCAACAAAAACAAGCCCTGACCGAGTGAACATTAACCTCGGTCAGGTGTGTGTGAATAGTACCCGTGAACAGTAAAAATGCAGAAAAATGCAAATTTTATTCTAATCAATTGCAGAAAGTAAACCTATGATCTAATTGAATTAAAGGCAAGGAAATACATGTAAAGTCTTGCGGAAATTTAGAGAAAGCATGTAAATAAAAAACGATAAAAGCAACAAAACGGCAAAGACTTTGATTATGTGCTAGCCACTCTATGGCTCACAGAGGTTTTCCTTCTTCAACAATCAAGAACCAGAAGTTCAAGAAGTTGCAAAACCATGTGCTAAGTGAAAAACTGTTCGTCGGACAATCTCCAAATAGATTCCCTCAACAAATAAGATGTAGTAATAGTGGGAACCAGAGTATCAATCCGTGGAAGTAATGAGTATGGAAAAATGAGAAATGTGTGATTCAACTGAGGGAAAAAGGAATGAATTGCAACCTAAAAACAAAATAAAACTAAGAATGAACCTAAAAAGGGGTTAGAATACTATATGCTATGCAAATGAATGGAAAACAGAATGCTAAACAAACCAAAAATGCAAAATAGTACAGCAGCCACAAAATTAACCAAAATCAAGATCAACACAAGGCTAAACAAGGTGCTCTCGGTCAAGTACAATGAACTGAATGAATGTGTGCACCAAAAATGGTCCAATATGATTTATATGGTATATGAATGCAGTGGTAAAAATATTGGTGTAGAAAATATGGACAGAAATATGAGTTGGCCGAGAGTCACACAAAAATGGCTAAGTTTGGTGCACTTACCTTGGTCAAAATTTCAAAGTAGTCAAAACTGTGAAACAGCTGCACAAAATGTTAGTAAACACAAAAACAAACAACTTTAACAAAGGCGTGACTAGTAAAATGAAGTTGACCGAGTCACAATATTTCTGGCTAAGTTTGGTGCACCAAGTAACACACCTCTCAGTCAAAATGAAACTGTTTATGATTTTTAAATTTCTGGCTGGACAGATGTGTTCAAATGGATGAAAGATGGATGTTGTAAAATTCTAAGTCGAGCAAAAGTGAGAATGGCTAAGTCAAAATTCAAAATCTCTGCCTGACCGAGCCAAAAACTAGCCAAAACTAGCCAGAAATGGGGTGTTCTCGGTCAGAGCTCAATCCAGAGACTTTTGCTCGGTCAAGAATGAAATGGCATGCATAAAATGGGTTGTTGGCCGAGGGAAATTCAATTATATTTGGGTTTTAGGTTTCCTAAATGGGAGATGATCGAATGGCTATGGTTTTGGTGCGTTTTGGCTCAAAACTGGCTAAGTTTTTGGCTAACTCTAGACCAGCTTCAAATAAGTGGCAAATGAAAGATATGGATAAATGAATGAATGCACCAATGAATGTTTTTGGTTTTTCTGATTTTTCAGGGGGTTTTGTGGCAATTAAAGTGCTTGGAAATGGATGAAAATCACCTAAAACTACACTACACTAATGCATGAAATCATAAAAGTGGCAAGGCATTTAAATCCTAATCTAACAAAGCAATACAGATCTATATCTAAGGAAAACAGTAAACTATTCTAACATTTAAAGCATGTAAATAAAAGCATTTAAAGGAAAGCATGTAAAGAAAGCAACCAAAACGCACTCCTAGCAAAGCATGGCAACGTGCCTAAAGCCACCCATGGCTCTTGATTTTCTTGATATTAAGAACCCTAAATCAGATTAGGATTCATCAAAATATTTTCTAGTTTCCACTTCCTATCCGGATAGCTTTCACCAGTTAAGACAAACCAAGAAATCAAGTCCAAGCCATGTTAAGCCCGCAACACCACACTTGTGGAATTTGTTCGGTGTAAAACCTAATCTAACGCATCTAATATCTAAAGAAAATCATGTAAACAATGGAGAAGAACACAATACATATCAAACATAAGAAGAATCATGGAAGAAATGAAGTGGAAACATACACACATGAAGAACAATGGTGCGCGCAAGAGAGGAAGATGAAAAACCCATGGATGCGTGAGAGAGAGTTGAGAGAAAACGAAAAGCTCTTTTGTATTAGATCTGAAATTAAGATTCGACTCACCATAATACATTGAGTTTTTACATTATATACTCAAGTACAATTTAATTACAATACACATGGATGTAGCTAATCTAATTACAAGGAAATGGAAACGCTTAGGACGCGCCAGCACACGTGTTCTGCACCTCAACGAACTTGAAACGCGCATAACTTAGTCGTTTTAGATCCAATTTCGATGATTCAAGTTCCTACTAAAAGCTCTGTGTGTTAAATTTGAAACACCACCATTCTTACTTGATTTGGCATTGTGGTGCGTTTTCTAAAATTCAAACACTTGCACATGTTCACTGGGCCAATCCGGCCTAGTGAACCCCACTTCATAAATTTATGTAAAATCCAAATTAAGTCCAAATTAATCGATTTCGGTGCCCAATTGAAACCCATTAAATTAGCTAATCAGCACAAGAAGTTTCATCCAAATCAGAGATCAATTGAATTCTGGAGCCCAATTGAATCACAAGAGACTCATGAGACGCGTGAGCTGAACTTGAGCTGCACTCGTGCCAACTTCAAACATGCGTGGAAGCTTCAATTCTTGTCCAAATCACACGATTCAAATTTTGGATTAAATATGCAGGTGTCTATTTTAATCTGCAACCAGAATCAATAATTTTGGATTTCTGTAGAAATTACAATAAATAAAACAGTGAACTATGTCAGTTTAGGGTTAGAATAAAATAATGCTTAATTTACTGTTTTTATGCAATTTTCTGTGTTAAGGCCTCAAAAGGTTCAATAACTCAAATATAGCTTTATTTATCTTTGTTAACAACTTATAAACATTAAGATAACATAATTAGATAAATAAAATAAGATAAAAATGAGTCTCATCAAATACCCCACACTTAAACCTTTGCACTCCTGGGCAAAGCTTAAGTAGTGTAGTTCCATGCTTTATAAATCAATAAATCAAAGTGAGCATCATAAATGGAAGTCATTATCCAAGCCTCATGCACCTAAGTCAAAACAGCAAACACTTGACTCCTTTCATTAGAAATACTCATGCATAAATAAACAAGAATCAATCCAGCTTTAATTTAGAGTTTTCCTCACTTGGTCAAGTGTTTCACTCATCACTCATGGTGTTTAAATAGGGTGTTGTTTCACTCAAATATTCTCAATGCAAAACCATTATCATAGGCTTGAATAAATTCTAATTTCAATCATCATAATTACCATGCATCCAAGGAATCACAAGGACTTTATAATTAGCTTATAATGGGGCTATGGCTTGTAACTTTAAGGCATGGATAAACAAGGATAAGCAAGGCTAATAAACATGGAACTTTTGGTCAAATAATTAGTCATAAACATCATCAAAGTGTGGCGGCAATGACTCATAATTAACTCTTATTTTGCCTCTTTGGCTCATAACTTTATTTTTCTCTTCAACACTTTTGCTTTGATAACTTTGCCTCTTTTGTCTCAACTTTCTCTTTTCTTTTTCACTTGTTTTGCATCTTTTCTTTCTTTCTCAAGTCTCTTTTTCATAATTAATCACCACCCCACACTTGAACTTTGCTCAATCTATAATTTAGAACCCCTTCATTTAACCAAAGTCTAAAGGTAAACATGGTTTTTTGGCTTAAGGCTGGTAATGTATAGGTAATAAACAAAGAAAGGATAAATTAGGCTCAAGGGGGTGACTAGGGTCAATAATGTTAAGGGTAGGCTTTATTTGGTCAGTGGCTGCAACAAACATGGCCTTGATCACTTTCAGAGGATGCATATAACCAGATAATTTACTCAGAGAATAAAGTCAAGATCTGTAATGTTTAAACATCAAGAATAAATCACACATCCAAGAATAATAGGCTCAAAAGCTCACGGTTTATAACTCAATACAGCTGGAATCAATCCTGTTTTAATTTAACATGGCATCCTCTAATTCAGTCATCAAAATGTGTACATGCATCAACTCAGATAATCACAAAGCAAGGAATAACTCAAGGTTGCAGCTCACGGTTTTCACAAATAATGATCAATAACTCAAGGAACTACACCAATAACTGAGCTTAGAATCACAAAAGTCATATCATAACTCAATTCAAGTCAATAATTATTAAGATGGCAAAGCCTAAATACCCCACACTTGAAGGACACATTGTCCTCAATGTGAGTTAAGAATAAGATTAGAAGGATATTACCTTAGGAGCTTCCAAAAACCGAGAAGAATTCTCCATAACTTAATCATGTACAACTCAATCAAACAATGAATCATGGAACCTTTCGGTTCTCCTCAAATACCTTAGCATTTAAATTACCTATACAATCATATTCTACATGAATAGGCAGCTGTTTAAATTCAATATCATCATCATAGTCTTCAAGCCACCACTCTTCTTCCTCCAACTCTTTGTTTTGCTTTTCCATTTTCTCATTTTTTTGTGGCTTTTCATTGGTACCTGCAAAAGACAAATCTAGTGGAATATTTACATCATGGTCAAAAGAAAAATTTGCACACTGGCCACTCTGGTCAAATGCTGTCTGAGTCTCAAAATCATCACAATGTTCATAGTCCAATGTTCTATTTACATCAGTATATACATATTCACAATCCATGTTTCTTTTTGTATTTTCCAGCTTTTTGATGTTCCTGTGTCCTCTGCTTTAGCCCTTCAAGCAAGTTTCTGTCAAAGATCCTATGGCAAGCTGCAGCAAATAACACAAGAACAACTATGCAAATGCAATGCTAATGCAACCTAAAACTATATGTTGTGGAATGAATCACATACAACTCCTACTTCCCCAGCAACGGCGCCAATTTGAAGAGAGTGTTTTTTTAAGTCCCCGGCAACGGCACCATTTTGAAGAGAGACGCTTTTGTCGCAGTGCGCTCTTACAAAAGAATGATTCCCCTAAAACAAAGTAATGTAGTACAGTGGGAACCAAGATATCAATCCAGGGAAGTAGTGAGTATAGATGAATGAGAAATGAGTGATTCAATGGGGAATGAATGTATGTAATGCAACCTAAAAACAAAATAAAACTAAGAATGAACCTAAAAAGGGGTTAGAATACTATATGCTATGCAAATGAATGGAAAACAGAATGCTAAACAAACCAATAATGCAAAATAGTACAACAGCCACAAAATTAACCAAAATCAAGATCAACACAAGGCTAAAGAAGGTGCTCTCGGTCAAGTACAATGAAATGAATGAATATGTGCACCAACAATGGTCCAATATGATTTATATGGTATATGAATGCAGTGGTAAAATATTGGTGCAGAAAATATGGACAGAAATATGAGTTGGCCGAGAGTCACACAAAAATGGCTAAGTTTGGTGCACTTACCTTGGTCAAAATTTGAAGTGGTCAAAACTGTGAAATAGCTACACAAAATGTTAGTAAACGCAAAAAAAAAAAAACAACTTTAACAAAGGCGTGACTAGTAAAATATGTACAGAAAATGAAGTTGACCGAGTCACAATATTTCTGGCTAAGTTTGGTGCACCAAGTAACACACCTCTCGGTCAAAATGAAATTGTTTATGATTTTTAAATTTCTGGCTGGACAGATGTGTTCAAATGGATGAAAGATGGATGTTGTAAAATTCTAAGTCGAGCTAAAGTGAGAATGGCTAAGTCAAAATTCAAAATCTCTGCCTAACCGAGCCAAAAACTAGCCAAAACTAGCCAGAAATGGGGTGTTCTCGGTCAGAGCTCAATCCAGTGACTTTTGCTTGGTCAAGAATGAAATGGCATGCATAAAATGGGTTGTTGGCCGAGGGAAATTCAATTATATTTGGGTTTTGGGTTTTCTAAATGGGAGATGACCGAATGGCTATGATTTTGGTGCGTTTTGGCTCAAAACTAGCTAAGTTTTTGGCTAACTCTAGACCAGCTTCAAATCAGTGGCAAATGAAAGATATGGATAAATGAATGAATGCACCAATGAATGTTTTTGGTTTTTCTGTTTTTTCAGGGGGGTTTGTGGCAATTAAAGTGCTTGGAAATAGATGAAAATCACCTAAAACTACACTACACTAATGCATGAAATCATAAAAGTGGCAAGGCATTTAAATCCTAATCTAACAAAGCAATACAGATCTATATCTAAGGAAAACAGTAAACTATTCTAACATTTAAAGCATGTAAATCAAAGCATTTAAAGGAAAGCATGTAAAGAAAGCAACCAAAATGCACTCCTAGCAAAGCATGGCAACGTGCCTAAAGCCACCCATGGCTCTTGATTTTCTTGATATTAAGAACCCTAAATTAGATTAGGATTCATCAAAATATTTTCTAGTTTCCACTTCCTATCCGGATAGCTTTCACCAGTTAAGACAAACCAAGAAATCAAGTCCAAGCCATGTTAAGCCCGCAACACCACACTTGTGGAATTTGTTCGGTGTAAAACCTAATCTAACGCATCTAATATCTAAAGAAAATCATCTAAACAGTGGAGAAGAACACAATGCAGATCAAACACAAGAAGAATCATGGAAGAAATGAAGTGGAAACATACACACATGAAGAACAATGGTGCGCGCAAGAGAGGAAGATGAAAAACCCATGGATGCGTGAGAGAGAGTTGAGAGAAAACGAAAAGCTCTTTTGTATTAGATCTGAAATTAAGATTCGACTCACCATAATACATTGAGTTTTTACATTATATACTCAAGTACAATTTAATTACAATACACATGGATGTAGCTAATTTAATTACAAGGAAGTGGAAACGCTTAGGACGCGCCAGCACACGTGTTCTGCACCTCAGCGAACTTGAAACGCGCATAACTTAGTAGTTTTAGATCCAATTTCAAAGATTCAAGTTCCTACTGAAAGCTCTGTGTGTTAAATTTGAAACGCCACCATTCTTGCTTGATTTGGCGTTGTGGCACGTTTTCTATAATTCAAACACTTGCACATGTTCACTGGGCCAATCCAGCCTCGTGAACACCACTTCATAAATTTATGTAAAATCCAAATTAAGTTCAAATTAAGTGATTTAGGTTCCCAATTGAAGCACATTGAATTAGATAATCAGAAAAACAAGTTTCATACAAATAAGAGATTAATTGAATTCTAGAGCCCAATTTAATCACAAGAGACTCATGAGACGCGTGAGCTGAACTTGAGCTGCACTCATGCCAACTTCAAACATGCGTGGAAGCTTCAATTCTTGTCCAAATCACACGATTCAAATTTTGGATTAAATACGCACGTGTCTATTTTAATCTGCAACCAGAATCAATAATTTTGGATCTCTGTAGAAATTACAATAAATAAAACAGTGAACTATGTCAGTTTCGGGTTAGAATAAAATAATGCTTAATTTACTGTTCTTATGCACTTTTCTGTGTTAAGGCCTCAAAAGGTTCAATAACTCAAATATAGCTTAATCTATCTTTGTTAACAACTTATAAACATTAAGATAACATAATTAGATAAATAAAATAAGATAAAAATGAGTCTCATCACTAAGGCTCGGCCTTCTTTCAAAGAACCTCACCAAAGTGAAAGCTAAAAGAAATTCTATGTCCAAGCAATGCGTTACTACAACCAAAGTTTCTACACATTTTGAGCCGAATTAAAACTATCTAATCCATTGAAAACAATAAAGAACTAACTAAGAACAGAGGAGAGTCAACACCAGAAGAAGAAATCACAAGAAACGATGGATTACATTGCAAAGAAAAAAAACTACAAAAGAGTGCAAAAACGAATATAAGAGAACCTGAAACGAGAGCAAGAGTGCGAAGAGATCTGAAACGTTTGAGCTACGAAACTGGTGCTAAAAATCCTACAATTCTATTCTACAAGTTATTTATACAAAGGAACTTTTACAATTAGTTTCGGGGCCTTGTGGAATCGTAGGAAGCCCAAAACCTTAGGTAACCTCAATGTACGCGTCACTATAGTACAGTTAACTTAGGGTGCGCCAAAAATTCGATTCTTATTCAAATTGATCGATTCCACTTCCTATGAATACATAATTGAGTCCTCTTTTGAATGGTACAAATTTTGTATTTCTGGACCTTTATTGAGCCCTGTGGACTTAAATATCTAGGACGGACTCATCACGCGCTTCAGCTGAGGGCAGCTGCTGACCAGCCCAATTAAATTACTTAGCATAATTTCAATTTAACTCAAAATTGCATGATTCCAAATCTGGATTAAAGCCCAATAAGTTTACTTTCATGTGCCACCAATTTCACGATTTTAGGATCCTTGACGAGTTCTGGAGGTCCATTTCTTTGAAGTTGACTCACTGGACTCGTCAGCTGCAATAGACTTAACTTAAAATGCTTGTGAAACATGCATTTTTGCTCCAAATTGAGTGATTTAAATTTCTATAGAAAGCTCCACATATCTATTTTCAAACACATCCAGATTCATGATTTTTGGAGTTTTGTAGCAAATTACATAAGTAAAACAGTGAACAAAGCTCAGTAAACAATTATAATAAAAATACAATAATTCTATTGTTTTTACGTAGAATTTAACTTAAGGCTTCCAATCAATGGAAAATGTGTTTTGTGGTTAATTAACCCCTCTTAACATCTTAATAACATTTAAACATAATTATTAGCCACATAACATGTGCTAAATTTCAGTCACATCAATCACTCACGATAAAATCACCCATGTTAAGAGGGGTTAACCCCTCTTAACATCTTAATAACATTTAAACATAATTATTAGCCACATAACATGTGCTAAATTTCAGTCACATCAATCACTCACGATAAAATCACCCATGATAAAATCACTGACTATAAAATAACCTAAACTAAAATCACCCACGATAAAATCACCCATGATAAAATCACACATGATAAAATCACGCTCAATAAAATCACTCACATTCAAATCACCCACGGTAAAATCTCCTAAACTAAAATCACCCATGCTAAAATCACCCACGATAAAATCACCCACAATAAAATCATTCAAGAAAAAATCATCCACGATAAAATCACCCTCTATAGAATAACACCCATGATAAAATCAACCACGATGAAATCACCGTTGATAAAATCACCCTGGATAAAATCACCCACGGTAAAATTATCCATGATAAAATCACTCACCATAAAATAACCCATGATAAAATCACCGACACTAAAATAACCCACGATAAAATCACTCACTATAAAATCACCCACGATAAAATAACATAAGATAGTATCACTAACGATAATATCATCCTCGATAAAATCACCCATGATAAAACCAATCACAATAAAATCACTCACGATGAAATCACCCCCGTTAAAATCACCCACGATGAAATCACCCATGATAAAATCACCCCCAATAAAATTGAAGAAACACCAAAGTGTCGTATAGTGCTCTCAAATGATTCCCCTAAACAATAATAACGCAGTACAGTGGGAACCTGAGTATCAATCCAGGGAAGTAGTGAGAATAAATTAATGAGCTATGAATGATTCAAATGAAATGGGGAATGAACTAAATGAAATATGAACCTACAAAATAACTAAAATGGGGTTAAATGATATACCCAATGAATGAATATGATGCAGAACTAAACAAAATGCAAAATGGATGAAAATCACAAACTGCCTATATGAATAGTAACACCGGTCAGAAATCAATAAACTCTCGGTCAGAAAATGGTCTCTCGGTCAACAACGGTTTTATGTACTCTAAATGATGTTCTGATGTGAGAAAAATATCCTATATGATGAATGAATGATACTGTGGAAAGATAGGTGCAGAAAATATGAAGAAATGCAAGGGTTGACCGAGTGACTACCAAAACGGACCAAAAGTTTAGACCACTAACCTGGATGAACAATACCTTCGGTCAGATGTGAGATGACTGCAAAAAATGTTAGGAAATACAAAAATAACAATCTTTAACAAAGACAAGATGCAGAGAAAATGCCTAAATCTAAGTCTTGACCGAGACAAACTATAAATGGTTTGTATGCAAATGGTGCTCTCGGTTAGAGACAAAACCTGATGTAGGCTCGATCGGATCATGGAAAAATGGAACAAAATTTGAAACTGAAAATACGGAAAGGGGTAAGAAATGGAGAAGACTCACAATCATCACTGATTGATAGTCCAATGCGGATTCGCCACTCTGAATTCTAAAATTCAAAGATAAGAATCAAAAGTTCCACTTAGGAACCTAGAGAGAATTCACCTCACCAAAAGCCAAGCTTTATTATGAAAATCTGAATTCTAAGTACACATGATTAAGGTGGGGGTATTTATACTATTTCCCCCACTAGGCTCATTTACCAATTAGGCTGATTTAGTAAACCCTAAAAAATTCTCCAATTTCAAGTAAAAAGGTATAAAACTCACAAGACCCGATAAAGGCCCACAAAAGAAAATACAAAATATTACAAAATTCCTATTCTAGTCTCAAGCTTTCTTCTCGGTCCTATCCATGCATTCATCATACTTCCCTTCTTGGAGGAAATTCGACCTCGAATTTTAGCTCTTTGTTACCTACACACAAACATAGCAACATAAGTCTAAAAGAACTCAAGCTTAAAACAATTAAAGACAAGTACAAGAAAAGCTATTGAAATTGAGATATGGTTCCCATAAGAATCCAATCTCTCATTTTCAATGTATGTTGGATCATTTCCTCCAGGGTCAAAGACCAACCTGCAAAAGCCATCAAACATTAACGAAAGCACCAAACTCATCACACAAATTTCAAATACTTCAATCAAACTCAAATATTTAAAATTTTCTTTCTCTTTCAGTCCACAAATCAAGTCTAAAGATCTAACAATATTATATCCAATCTCCTTATCGACTTTCTTATCACTCACACACATAGACAGAAGTTGATCATTAACATTCAACATCACTACCTATGATAATAGTATGCATATCAAAAGCAACAAACAATTCACAAGGATTTTTAATTTGCTCATGAAACACATCAATTAATTTCAAGGAAGTAATGGAAGCCAATATGTTCTTCTCTTTATTGTTGCAGAACTCATTTGAAAGTTCATCATCACCAACTTCCTGCAAAGGAGAATATGTACAAACAAGCATAGAGTCAGAATAAAAGCAAATATTATTATTAGTTTCTTCTTCCTTGGCTCTCTTTTCTTTCTCTTCTCTTTCTATCTTTTCTTTTTCCCCTCTTTCTCTCTTTTCTTTCTCCTCTCTTTCTCTCTTTTCTTTCTCCTTTCTTTCTCGCCTTTCTTTCTCCTCTCTTTCTTGCCTTTCAATATATTTTGTTATTTCACTTTTTGCCCTTTGAAATACTTCATCCCATTTTTGACTGGATTCTACATGCTTTTTCTTCCACCTCTCTTCTTCCTCAAGACACTTCTTTCTCTCATAGAAATATGTGTAAAAGTTTCTCCTCATACAAGATTTCAAATCGGACCATGTACGAATGAGTGATCCTCTTCCTATTGTCACCTTAAATCTCCTTTCTTCCCACCATCTTGAAGCATGGTCTACGAATGAGGATACACACAAAGCAACTTTTTGAGACTCAACAAAGACCATCAAAACATGAAAAGGCATATTCCACTTTACTCTCCCATTCAAGATATAGTGTCGGATTATCCTTTCCTTCAAAAGTAGGAATTTTACATGTTTTCCAATCCAATTTATTAATCTTTTCACCAAGATAAAACATACCTACAAAAACAACACTAGTTAGCACAATAAAAACAGTCTGGACCTCACCACTCACTAAGTGTTTACACTCAACCACTCGTGAATCACTCTTGAAAGGCTATTTGCACTCTTGTTCACTCAATTCTCTCTTTAGTTCTTAAGGAGAACTCTCAATCAACTTGTCAAGAATTTACATTCAAAGTGAAAGATGTAACAAATCCACACTAAACTCAAGAGGTCAAGAAAAGGGAAAACTCTAAGACAAAACTAAAGAATTTAGAAAGACAAACTAGAAAAGGACAAAATTCAAGAAACAGGTTATACCAAATGGAGTAAAAGATATGACAAACTAAGAACATGACAAAGAGAAAAGCACTTTAAAAGGACAAGAGTAATCTAAACAATGCATTTAGAATTACCCTTAGAAATGTAAAACAAAGCAAGCAAGATAAACAATTAGAAAAGTCAAGTTGTAAGAAATGAATCAAGACTACCTAGATGAATGGAACATGCACCTCTTCTTTTTTTGTTCATCACACTTGAGATGAATGAAAGCTAGTTAGGCATCCACCCACTCTTATGCAATTCGCTACTTTGTGCTTTAAATTTCTCAAGACTTAAATCTAAGTTTAAAGGAATTTTCAAAACATAGATGCTACACTTAGTTCCTAATTGTGTAATCTCGAAATTCAATTTCAAACAAACAAGAATTTCTAAGAAGTCAACTCACCATACTATGCTCTACAAACAAGAATCAAGGATATAGAACTCAAAAGGAAATTATAGACAAAAGACTCAAGCAAAGTTAAGAAAAAACAAAAAGACTCTAAATAGGAAGGATTGGAAAAACCAGATTTTGAGGTTAGGAAAAGTCACCAGAAAAGTGACCCGTGCACTAGAAAGAGTTTTAGAATCACACCCAAACGGGTCAAAAGAGTGAACCACAACTGCAACACCACTTGCCAAATATTTAATTCAAGAATTCATCAAAATGAATCACAATTTCAGCTTCTTGAATAGTTCATAAAAAATCATCTACTTCACTATTAATGAAGGAGCTCATAAAAATTCACCTGCTTCACTATTCATAAATTCAAATTACTGCGACTGCGTCAACAATTTAGCTGCTTGATATTTAATTCAACTACTTCCATCAAATCACGGATTGACCTTGGAAATAATTGTCATTCAATTCATGGCTCCAATTGCATTAACGATTCCAGCCACTTCCATCAATTCACGAATTCAATTCAGTTCACAAATTTAATTCACCACTTCACCGCTTCAATTCAATTAAATTCTCCAATTCAATTGACCTCTTTTCCAATTATTTAATCAATTCATCCAATTGCTCTCTAATTACACCTGTACTACACCGATTGAATTATACTGCATCAGCTGCTTCGAATTAAATCTAAACCGCTTAGATGATTCAACAATTCATTCACGCTCAATCTGTGGCCACAACTTGCAATTAGCTTTTCTTCATCACCACTTTTGGTTTGGTCGTTGATTCCTAGATTTTTTTAGCACCAACGTGGCCTACTGCACCAGAAATGCTTTCATTAGGACACTTGTTCACTCAATTTAATCAAATGCCAATTGCTACCAAAACATTCAGATTGCGGAACCTCTTCAATTGAAGGCATCAAAGGATGAATTCAATCAATGGATTCAATTCAACCAATTAATTTTCGCTACTGGTTACTGTTCACTGTTCTTCTTTTGGTTCAAGTTCTTGAATTGATCATTTTTCTGGGTTTCTGTTCTTATTTTGGTCATTTTTTTGGGTTTGGAGTTAGTGCTAGTTACTGCATATTAGCTTCTGCATGTGCATCCTAGCATAGATATATTTCGATTTTGCAAATAAGATTAGATTAGATGATGATAATCATTTCAGCATAGTTCATTTACTAAATTCTTTCCAATTCTATCATTCTGCAACACATTCCCCCACTTCTTTCATTAAAAACAAAACAAAAGCATACCTATACTAATCACTGCATTCGCCTGCATTCATATACCAATAACAGTTCCTATTTCATGCATTAGAACTCCTTCACTGCAGCCATCCATCATAACATTCCAGTCACATAAAATTAAATATCATTCATCATTTTCATTCCCCGTCCTTCTGAGTCAATTACTGCCTATCTCAATTTCACTACTTCTTGGATTGATCTCTTGGTTTCCTATACTACATTTAAAAAAGGAATCAATCACCCACAGTAAAATTATTCATGATAAAGTCACCCTTGATAAAATCAGGCATGATAAAGTCATCTACGATAAAATCACCCACGATAAAATCACCCTCGATAAAATCACCCATGACAAAATCACACCTAATAAAATCACCTATGATAAAATCACTCACGATAAAAACATCCATGATAAAATCACCTTCGATAAAATCACCCACGATAAAATCATCCACCATAAAATCACTCCCGATAAAATAACCCATGGTAAAATAACCCTCGATAAAATCACCCATGATAAAATCACCCTTGAGAAAATCACCCACGATAAAATCACCGATAGTAAAATCAACCATGATAAAATAACCCCAAATAAAATCATCGACGATAAAATAACGCATGATAATATCACCAACGATAAAATCACCCATTACGAAATCAACCACGATAATATCACTCATGATAAAATCACCCATGATAATAAAATCACCGTTTATAAAATCAACCAAGATAATATCACCCATATTAAAATCACCCACGATAAAATCAGCAATGATAAAATAACCCACAATAAAATAACCCTTGATAAAATCATCCATGATATATCACCCTCGATAAAATCACCCACGATAAAATCACCCATGATAAAATCACTCACGATAAAATCACCCACAATAAAATAACCCATGATTACATCATCCTAGAGAAAATAACCCTCGAAAAAATCACTCATGACAAAATCACCCTTGATATAATCACCCACGATAAAATCATCCAAACTAAAATCCCCCATACTAAAATCACCCACGATTAAATTACACACGATAAAATCACCTTCGATAAAATCACACTCGATAAAATCACCAACGAAAAAATCACCCTCGATAAAATCACCCAAGATAAAATCACCCACTATAAAATCACCCTCGATAAAATCACCTTTGGTAAAATCAGTCACAATAAAATATCCTATGATAAAATCACCCCCAGTAAAATCACCCATGATAAAATGACCTATGATAAAATCACCATCGATAAAATCACTCATGATAAAATCACCCACGATAAAATTACCTACACTAAAATTTGCAATGATAAAATCACCAACGATAAAATAACCCACGATAACATCACCCATGATAAAATCACCCACGATAAAATCACCCATGATAAAATCACCCTTCATAAAATCACCCACGAGAAAATCAACCAAGATAATATCACCAACGATAAAATCACTTATGATAAAATAACCCATGATAAAATCACCCTCGATAAAATCACCCACGATAAAATCACCTAAGATAATATCACCGACGATAAAATCACTCATGATAAAATCACCCTTGATAAAATCACCCACGATAAAATCATCCACGATAAAATCACTCACGATAAATTCACTCTCAATAAAATCACCCATGATAAAATCACCCTCGATAGCCCATGATAAAATGACCCATATTAAAATCACCCACGATAAAATCATCCACGATAAAATCAACCATGATAAATTAATGCACGATAAAATCACCCTCGATAAAATCACCCATGATATATCATCGAGGATAAAATCACTCATGATAAAAGTAGCCTCGACAAAATCTACCACGATAAAATCACCCACGATAAAATCACTCACGATAAATTCATCCTTGATAAAATCACACTCGATAGCCCGTGCTAAAATCACAGATATTAAAATCACCCACAAGAAAATCACCCATGATAAAATCACCAATGATAAAATCACCCACGATAAAATCACCCACACTAAAATCACCCACAGTAAAATCACCCATGATAAAATCAACCTCGATAAAATCACCCATGATAACATCACCTAAGATAATATCACCAACGATAAAATCACTCATGATAAAAAAAACCTCGATAAAATCACCCATGATAAAATCAAACTTCATAAAGTCACGCACGATAAAATCAACCAAGATACTATCATCCACGATAAAATCATCTACGATAAAATCACTCACTATAAAATCATGCATGATAAAATCACCTTCGATAAAATCACCCACAATAAAATCACTCACAGTAAAATCACTCAAGATAAAATAACCCACGATAAAATCACCAATAGTAAAATCACCCATGATAAGATAACCCTCAATAAAATCATCCACCGTAAAATCACGCAAGATAATATCACCAATGATAAACTAACCTGCGATAAATTCACGCATTATGAAATCACGCACGATAAAATCACCCATGATAATAAAATCACCGTTCATAAAATCACCCACGATAAAATCACCCACCACAAAATCACCCACGATAAAATCACCATTTACAAAATCACCCTTGAAAAAATCACGCATGATAAAATGACACAGGACAAAAATCACCCACGATAAAAATCACCATTTACAAAATCGCCCACGACAAAATCAACCCCGCTAAAATGACCCAGGATAAAATCGCCCAGAATAAAATCACCCATGATCAAATCACCCTAGAGAAAGTCACTCATGATAAAATCACCCTTGATATAATCACCCACGATAAAATCATCCAAACGAAAATCCCTCATACTAAAATCACCCACGATAAAATCACCTTTGATAAAATACCACTCGATAAAATCATCGACGAAAAAATCTTCACCCAAGATAAAATCACCCACTATAAAATCACCCTCGATAAAATCACCCTTGGTAAAATCACCCACGATAGAATATTCCATGATAAAATCACCCCGAATAAAATCACCCACGATAAAATGACTCACGATAAAATCAACCTCGGTAAAATCACATATGATAAAATCACCCTCGATAAAATAATCCTCGACAAATTCAACCCTTATAAAATCACCAACGATAAAATCACCCACACTAAAATTTGCCATGATAAAATCGCCCGTGATAAAATCATCCATGATAAAATCACCCACGATAAAATCACCTGCGATAAAATGGCCCATGATAAAATCACCCATGATAAAATTACCCTTCATAAAATCACCCAAGAGAAAATCAACAAAAATAATATCACCCACGGTAAAATCACTTAAGATAAAATCACCCACGATAAAATTACCCACGATAAAATCACTCACGATAAATTCACCCACGATAAAATCACCCATGATAAACTCACCCTCGATAGCCCATGATAAAATCACACATATTAAAATCACCAACGATAAAATCATCCACAATAAAATAAACCATGATAAAATAACCCACGATAAAATCACCCTCGATAATATCACCCATGATAAATCTCCTTGGATAATATCACCCACGATAAAATCACCTAACATAATATCACCAAAGATAAAATCACACATGATAAAATTACCCTCGACAAAATCGACCACGATAAAATCACCTACGATAAAATCACCAATGATGAAATAACCCTTGATAAAATCACCCTCGATAAAATCACCCATGATAAATCACCCACGATAAAATCACCCACACCAAAATCACCCACCATAAAATCACTGATGATAAAATCAACCTTGATAAAATAACCCATGATAACATCACCTAAGATAATATCACCAACGATAAAATCACTCATGATAAAATCATCCTCTATAAAATCAGCCACGATAAAATCACTCATGATAAAATCACACTTCATAAAATCACGCACAATAAAATCACCCATGATAAAATCACCCTTGAGAATATCACCCACGATAAAATCACCCACAGTAAAATCACCCATGATAAAATAACCCTTTATAAAATCATCCACGGTAAAATCACGCAAGATAATATCACCACCGATAAAATAATCTGCGATAAATTCACCCATTATGAAATCACCCAAGATAAAATCATTCAACGTTAAAATCACCCATGATAATAAAATCACCGTTCATAAAATCACCCACGAGAAAATCAACCAAGATAATATCACCCACGATAAAATCACCCACCACAAAATCACCCACGATAAAATGACCCTCAATAGAATCACTAATGATAAAATCACCCACGATAAAATCATCATTTATAAAATCACCCTTGATAAAATCACGCACGACACAATCACCAATGACAAAATCACCCATGATAAAATCACCCACAATAAAATAACCCTAGAGAAAATCACCCTCAAAAACACCACTCATGATAAAATCAACTCTTGATATAATCACCCACGATAAAATCATCCAAACTAAAATTCCCCATACTAAAATCAACCATGATTAAATCACACACGACGAAATCACCTTTGATAAAATCACCGATAAAAAAATCACACTCGATAAAACCACCCAACTTAAAATCACCCACTATAAAATCACCCTTGATAAATTCACCCTTGGGAAAATCACCCACGATAAAATCACTCACGATAAAATATCCCATGATAAAATCACCCCCATTAAAATCACCCACGATAAAATGACTCACGATAAAATCACCCTCGATAAAATCACCCACGCTAAAATCACACATGATAAAATCACCCACGATAAAATCACACTCAAGAAAATGACCGATGGTAAAATCACCCACGGTAACATCACCCATGATAAAATAACCCTTAATAAAATCATCAACGATAAAATCATGCAAGATAATATCACCAACGATAAAATCACCCTTGATAAATTCGCCCATTATAAAATCACCCAGATAAAATCACCCATGATAAAATTACCCATGATAAAATCACCCTTCATAAAATCACCAACGACAAAATCAACCAAGATAATATCACTAACGATAAATCATTTATGATAAAATCACCCATGATAAAATCATCCTCGATAAAATCACCGACGATAAAATCACCTAAGATAATATCACCGACGATAAAATCACTCATGATAAAATCACCCTCGATAAAATCACCCATGATAAAATCACCTTCCATAAAATCACTCATGATAAAATCACCCATATTACAATCACCCACGATAAAGGCACCCACAGTAAAATCACCCATGATAAAGTCACCCTTGATAAAATCACCCATCATAAAATCACCTAGGATAATATCAGCATCGATAAAATCACTCATGATAAAATCACCCACGATAAAATCACCCATGATAAAATGACACTTCATAAATCAAGCACGATAAAATCATCAAAGACACTATCATCCACGATAAAATCACCCATGATAAAATCACCCTCAATAAAATCACCCATGACAAAATCACACCTAATAAAATCACCCATGATAAAATCACTCACGATAAAATCATCCATGATAAAATCACCTTCGATAAAATCACCCACAATAAAATCACCCCCGATAAAATATCCCATGATAAAATAACCCATGATAAAATCACCCTCGATAAAATCACCCATGATAAAATCACCCTTGAGAAAATCACCGACGATAAAATCACCAATAGTAAAATCACCCATGATAAAATAACCCTGAATAAAATCATGCACGAGTAAATCACGCAAGATAATATCACCAACGATAAAATCAACCGCGATAAATTCACCCATTATGAAATCACCCACGAAAAAATCACCCATGATAATAAAATCACCGTTCAAAAAATCACCCACGAGAAAATCAACCAAGATAATATCACCGATGATAAAATCACCCACCACAAAATCACCTACAATAAAATCACCCCAACTAAAGTCACCCACGATAAAATCACCCACAATAAAATCACCCATAATTAAATCTGCCAAGAGAAAATCACCCTCGAAAAAATCACTCATGATAAAATCACCTTTGATATAATCACCCTCGATAAAATCATCCAAACTAAAATCCCTCATACTAAAATCACCCACGATAAAATCACCCACAATAAAATCACCGTCGATAAAATCACCCATGATAAAATCACACACGATAAAATCACCCTCGATAAAATCACCCATGATAAAATCACTCACGATAAAATATCCCACGATAAAATCACCCCCAATAAAATCATCCATGATAAAATAACTCACGATAAAATCACCCTCAATAAAATCACCCACGATAAAATCACCCACGATAATATCACCCTCGAGAAAATCACCAACGATAAAATCACTCATAGTAAAATCACCGATGATAAAATAACCCATAATAAAATCATCCACGATAAAATCACACAAGATAATATCACCAACGATATAATCACCTACGATAAATTCACCCATTATAAAATCACCCATGATAAAATCACCCATGTTAAAATTATCCTTGATAAAATTACCCTTCATAAAATCACCCACGAGAAAATCAACCAAGATGATATCACTTATGATAAAATCACCCATGACAAAATCACCATCGATAAAATCACCCACGATAAAATCACCTAAGATAATATCACCGGCGATAAAATCACTCATGATAAAATTACTGTCGATAAAATCTACAACGATAAAATCACCCACGATAAAATAAGTCACGATAAATTCAACCTCGATAATATCACCCATTATAAAATAGCCCTTGATAGCCCATGATAAAATCACCCACATTAAAATCACCCACGATAAAATCACCCACGATAAAATCACCCACGATAAAATCACCCATGATAAAATCACCCACATTACCCATGATAAAATAGCCCTCGATAGCCCATGATAAAATCACCCATATTAAAATCTCCCACGATAAAATCACCCACGATAAAATCACCAATGATAAAATAACCCACGATAAAATCACCCAGAGTAAAATCACCAATGATAAAATCACCCTTGATAAAATCACCCATGCTAAAATCACCTAAGACAATATCACCTAACGATAAAATCACTCATGATAAAATCACCCACGATAAAATCACCCATGATAAAATCACCCATGATAAAATCACCCATGATAAAATCACACTTCATAAAATCACGCACGATAAAATCATCCAAGACACTATTATCCACGATAAAATCACACACGATAAAATCATCCATGACAAAATCACCTCTAAAGAAATTACCCACAATAAAATCACTCACGAGAAAATCATCCATGATAAAATCACCTTCGATAAAATCACCCATGATAAAATAACCGACGATAAACTCACAATAAAATCACCCCCGATAAAATAACCCATGATAAAATAACCCATGATAAAATAACCCACGATAAAATAACTCACAATAAAATCACCCTCGATAAAATAACCCCTGATAAAATCACCCTTCATAAAATCACCAACGACAAAATCAACCAAGATAATATCACCAACGATAAAATCACTTATGATAAAATCACCCAGGATAAAATCACCCTCGATAAAATCACCTAAGATAATATCATCGACAGTAAAATCATTCATGATAAATTCACCCTTGATAAAATTACCCATGATAAAATCAACCTCGATAAAATCACCCATGATAAAATCACCCATATTAAAATCACCCACGATAAAATCACCCACGATAAAGGCACCCACACTAAAATCACCCACAATAAAATCACGCATGAAAAAATCACCCCCGATAAAATATCACATGATAAAATCACCCTCGATAAAATCATCCATGTTAAAATCAACCTTGAGAAAATCACCCACGATAAAATCACCCACAGTAAAATCACCCATGATAAAATAATCCTTAATAAAATCATACACTATAAAATCACGCAAGATAATATCACCAACGATAAAATCACCCACGATAAATTCACCCATTATGATATCACCAACGATAAAATCACCCATTATAATATAATTACCATTCATAAAATCACCCACGATAAAATCACCCACCAAAAAATCACCCTCGATAGAATCACCAATGATAAAATCACCCACGATAAAATCACCATCTATAAAATCACCGTTGATAAAATCACGCACGATAAAATCACCCACGACAAAATCATCCCCGCTACAATCACCCACGATAAAATCACCCATGATAAAATTACCCTAGAGAAAATGACCCTCGAAAAAATCACTTATAATAAAATCACCCTTGATGTAATCACCTACGATAAAATCACCCAAGATAAAATCACCCTCGATAAAATCACCCAAGATAAAATCACCCTCGATAAAATCACCCTTGGTAAAATCAGGCACGATAAAATCACTCACGATAAAATATCCCATGATAAAATCACCCCTAATAAAATCACCGACGATAAAATCAACCACAGTAAAATCACCCATGATATAAGAACCCTTAATAAAATCATCCACGATAAAATCACACAAGATAATATCACACACATTAAAATCACCCACGATAAAATCACACACAAGAAAGTCACCCATGATCACCCGTGATAAAATCACCCTTCACAAAACTACCCACCAGAAAAGCAACCAAGATAATATCACCCAAGATAAAATAACTTATGATAAAATCACCCTCATTAAAATTACCCACGATAAAATCACCCTCATTAAAATTACCCACGATAAAATCACCCATGATAAAATCACCCATGATAAAATCACCCATGATAAAATCACCCTTCATAAAATCACGCACGATAAAATCACCCAAGATACTATCACCCACGACAAAATCACTCATGATAATATGACCGTCGATAAAATTACCCATGATAAAATCACACCCGATAAAATCACCCATGATAAAATCATCCATAGTAATATCACCCACGATAAAATTACGCACGATAAAATTACCCACGATAAAATTACCCATTATAAAATAACACACGATAAAATCACCCTTTATAAAATCACCCATGATAAAATCACCCACAATCAAATCACCCACACTAAAATCAACCTTGATAAAATATCCCTTCATAAAATCATCCACGATAAAATCACCCCAGATAATATCACCCACGATAAAATCACTAATGATTAAATCACCCTCGATAAAATCACCCACGATAAAATCACCCATGATAAAATCACCCATGATAAAATCACCCTTTATAAAATCACGCACAACAAAATCACCCAGGATACTATCAACCACGATAAAATTACCTTCGATAAAATCACCCATGACAAAGTCACACCCAATAAAATCATCCACGATAAAATAACTCACGATAAAATCACCCTCGATAAAATTACCCACGATAAAATCACACACGATAAAATCACCCACGATAAAATCACCCTTGAGAAAATAACCCACGATAAAATCACCCTTGATAAAATCACCCATGATAAAAGCACCCTCGATAAAATTACACAAGATAATATCACCCATGATAAACTAACCCACGATAAAATCACCCATGATAAAATAACCCACGACAAAATCACCCTTGATACAAGTACCCATGATAAAAGCACCCTCGATAAAATTACACAAGATAATATCCCCAAAGATAAAATCACTCATGATAAAATCACCCTTGATAAAATCACCCATCATAAAATGACCCTTCATAAAATCCCCCAAGATAGTATCACCCACGATAAAATCACCCATGACAAAGTCAAGCCCAATAAAATCACCCAGGAGAAAATAACTCTAAATAAATCACTGTCGATAAAATTACCCACGATAAAATTACACACGATAAAATCACCACGATAAAATCACCGACGATAAAATCACCCATGATAAAATAACCCAGGATAAAATCACCCTTGATAAAATCACCCATGATAAAATCACCCTCGATAAAAGTACACAAGATAATATCACCAACGATAAAATCACTCATGATAAAATCACCCTTGATAAAATCACCCATGATAAAATCACCCTTCATAAAATCCCCCAACATAGTATTACCCACGATAAAATCACCCACGATAAAATCAACCTCGCAAAAATCACGAATGACAAAATCAACCAAAATAAAATCACTCATGGTAAAATCACTCATGATAAAATCACCCACGATAAAATCACCCATGATAAAATAACTCACGATAAAATCTCCCTTGTTAAAATCACCCATGATAAAATAACCCTCGATAAAATCACGCATGATAAAATAACCCTCAATAAAATCACCCAAGATAAAATCGCCCACGATAAAATCGCCCACACTAAAATCACCGAGAGTAAAATCAACCTTGATAAAAAAATAACCCTTCATAAAATCATCCACGATAAAATCACCCAAGATAATATCACCAACGATAAAATCACTAATGATAAAATCACCCTGGATAAAATCACCCACGATAAAATCAACCATGATAAGATCACCCTTCATAGAATCACGTACAATAAAATCACCTAAGAAAGTATCACCCACGATAAACTCACTCATCACAAAGTCACCCCCAATAAAATAACCCACGATAAAATAACTCACATAAAATCACTCTCGATTAAATCACGCAAGATAAAATCTCCCTCGATAAAATCACCAATGATAAAATACCCCATGATAAAATCACCCACGATAAAATCACCCATGCTAAAATCACCGTTGATAAAATCACCCATGATAAAATTACCCAAGACAATATCACCAACGATAAAATCACTCATGATATACCCATGATAAAATCACCCATGATAAAATAACCCTTCATAAAATCAGCCACGATAAAATCACTCACGGTAAAATCACCCACGATAAAATCACCCCCAATAAAATCACCAACGATAAAATCACTTATGATATAATCACCCATGATAAAAACACCCAATATAAATCACGCGTGATAAAATCACCCACGATAATATCATCCATAATAAAACAACCCACGATAAAATCACCCTCGATAAAATCTGCCATGATAAAATAACCCTCGATAAAATCACCAATGATAAAATCACCCTTAATAACATCATCCATGATAAAATCACCCACGATAAAATCACCCATGATAAAATCCCCCACGATAAAATCACCCATGATAAAATCATCCACGATAAAATCACCCATGATAAAATCACCCATGATAAAATAACCCATGATAAAATCACCCTCGATAAAATCACCAATGATAAAATTACCCTCGATAAAACCACCTACGATTAAATAACCCACACTAAAATCAGCCACAGTAAAATCACCCATGATAAAGTAACCCTTAATAAAATCATCCACGATAAAATCACGCAAGTTAATATCACCAACTGTAAAATCACCCACGATAAAATCACTCATTACAGAATCACCCACGATAAAATCAACCAAGATAGAATCACCCATGATAACATCACGGACGACAAAATCACCGTTGATAAAATGACCCTTGATAAAATCACCCATGATAAAATAACCCTAGCGAAAATCACCCTTGAAAAAATCACTCAGGATAAAATCACCCTTGAGATAATCACCCACGATAAAATCACCTATGATAAAATCACACTTGATAAAATCACCCACGATAAAATCACCGATGATAAAATCACCCTTGATAAAATCAACCTCGAAAAAATCACTCTCAAGAAATTCTACTTGGAGAAAATCACTTTAGAAAATTACCCATGATAAAACCACCCACGATAAAATCACCCATTATAAAATCACTCTCGATAAAATCACCCATTATAAAATCACCCATTATAAAATCACTCTCGATAAAATCACCTTGATAAAATATCCCACAATAATATCACCCTCGTTAAAATCACCCATGATAAAATCATACTCGAAAGAATTACTCATGTTAAACTCACACTTGATATAATCACCCATGATAAAATCACCCAAGATAAAATTACCCACTATAAAATCACCATCTATAAAATCACCCTTGATAAAATCACCCATAATAAAATCACTCACCATGAAATCACCAATGATAAAATAACCCATGATAAAATCACCAACAATAAAATCACCCATGAAAAAAATCAACCACGAAAAAATCACCCATAATAAAATCACCCTCAATAAAATCACTCTCGAGAAAATCACTCTCAAGAAAATCACCCTAAAAAAAATCACTCGTGATAAAATCACCCTCTATATAATTACCCACTATAATGTCACCCATGATAAAATCAGCTTCGATAAAATCACCCTCGATAAAATCACCCATGATAAAATCACCCTAGATAAACTCTCCCATGATAAAATCACCCATGATAAAATAACCCACTATAAAATCACCCTCGATAAATCACCCATGCTAAAATCACATTCGAAAGAATCACTCATGATAAACTCACACTTGATATAATCACCCATGATAAAATCACCATCGATAAAATCACCCACGATAAAATCACCTTCGATACAATATCACTCGATAAAATCACCCAAGATAAAATCACCCACTATAAAAGCACTCTGGATAAAATCACCCACGATAAAATCACTCACGATAAAATCACCCATGATAAAATCACCCATAATAAAATCACCCACGATAAAATCACCCATTAAAAAATCAACCACGATAAAATCACCCATAATAAAATCACCCTCAATAAAATCACCCTCAAAAAAATCGCTCACGATAAAATCCATGATAAAATCACCCACGATAAAATCGCTCTTGATAAAAACACCGTCGATAAAATCACTAATGATAAAATCACCTTCGATAAAATCACCCACGAGAAAATCACATACGTTAAAATTACCAATGATAAAATAGCCCACTATAAAATCACTCTCGATAAAATTACCCATGATAAAATCACCCTTGAGAAAATCACCCTTCATAAAATCACCCACGAGAAAATCAACCAACATAATATAACCATGATAAAATCACCCACCATAAAATCACCCAAAGTAAAATCACCCATGATAAAAACACCTTTCATAAAATCACCCACGAGAAAATCAACCAATATAATATCACCCATGATAAAATCATCCACCATAAAATCACCCTCGATAGAATCACCCATGATAAAATCGCCCACACTAAAATCACCGACTGGTAAAATCACCCAAAATAAAATAACCCTTAATAAAATCATCCACGATAAAATCATGCCAAATAATATCACCAATGATAAAACCACCTACGATAAAATCACCCATTATAAAATCACCCACGATAAAATACCCCAAGATAAAATCACCCACAATAAAATCACCCTTCATAAAATCACGCACGATAAAATCATCCAAGATACTATCACCTACGATAAAATCACCATCGATAAAATAACCCATAACAAAGTAACCCCCAATAAAATCACACACGATAAAATCACTCACGATAAAATCACCCTTGATAAAATAAATCTCGATAAAATCACCCATGATAAAATCACCCATGATAAAATTACCCATGATAAAATCACCCACGATAAAATCACCCATGATAAAATCATTCATGATAAAATCACCCATTATAAAATCACCCACGATAAAATCCTCCAAACTAAAATCCCATACACAAAAATCACCCACGATAAAATCACCTTCGATAAAATTACATTCTAAAAAATCACCCTCGATTAAACTACCCATATAAAATCACCCTCGATAGAATAACCCTTGATAAAATCACCCACGATAAAATCACTAACGATAAAATCACCCTTGATAAAATCACCAATGATAAAATCACCCTCAATAAAATCACCAATCATAAAATCACCCATGATAAATCACCCACACTAAAATTTGCGATGATAAAATCACCCACAATAAAATATCCCACGATAGAATCACCCATGGTAAAATAACCCTCGATAATATCACCCATGACAAAGTCACCCTCCATAAAATCACCCTCCATAAAACCACCCACGATTAAATCACCCACACTAAAATCACGCACAGTAAAATCGCCCTGATAAAGTCATCGACAATAAAATCACGCAAGATAATACCACCAAGAATAAAATCACCCACGATAAAATCACTCATTATAAAATAACCCTGATAACATCACCCACGATAAAATCACGGTTGATAAAATCCCTAATGATAAAATAACCCTAGAGAAAATCACCTTTGAAAAAATCACTCATGATAAAATCACCCTTAAGATAATCACCGTCGATAAAATCACCTTCGATAAAATCTCACTTGATAAAATCACCGACAAAAAAATTACCGTCGATAAAATCACCCATTATCAAATCACGATCGAAAAAGTCAACCTTGATAAACTCATCCACGATAAAATCACACTCGATAAAATCACCGAAGATAAAATCAACCACGATAAAATCACCCACGATAAAATAATCCATGATAAAATCACCCTCGAGAAAATCACTTTCGAAAAAATCACTCTCGATAAAAACTCCCACAATAAAATCACCCTCGACAAAATAAGCCATAATAAAATAACCCACAATAAAATCACCCACACTAAAATCACCCATAGTAACATCACCGATGATAAAATCACTCATTATAAAATCACCCTTGATATAATCAACCCACGATAAAATCACCCACACTAAAATAACCCATGATAAAATCACCCTCTATATAATTACCAACTATAAAGTCACCCACGATAAAATCATCCAAACTAAAATCACCCACACTAAAACCACACATGATAATATCACCCACGATAAAATCACCCTCAAATTAAATCACCCATGATAAAATCACCCTCGATAAAAAATCACCCATGATAAAATCACCCACGATACAATCACCCACGATAAAATAACCCTCGATAAAATCACCCATGAGAAAATGACACACGATAAAATCACCCACGATAAAATCACCCTCGATAAAGTCAGAAACAATAAAATGCCCCATGCAAAAATCACCCACGAAAAAATCACCCATGATAAAATCACCCTCGAGAAAATAACCCACGATAAAATCACACACAGTAAAATCACCCATGATAAAATAAATCTTAATAAAATCATCCACTATGAAATCACGCAAGATAATATCACCAACGATAAAATCACCCACGATAAATTCACCCATTAAAAAATCACACGCGATAAAATCACCCGCGATAAAATCACCCATGATAAAATCACCCATGATAAAATAATCCCACGAGAAAATCAACCAAGATAAAATAAACCAAGATAATATCTCCCACGATAAAATCACCCACAATAAAATCAGTCATGTTAAAATAGCCCTCAATAAAATCACCCACGATAAAATTAGCTAAGATAATATCACCGACGATAAAATCACTTATGATAAAATAACCCACGATAAAACAAGTCATGATAAATTCACCTTCGATAAAATCACCCATGATAAAATCACCCTCGCTAAATCACCCATGATAAAATCACGCAAGATAATATCACCAACGATAAAATAACCCACGATAAATTCACCCATTGTAAAATCACCCGCGATAAAATCACCCGCGATAAAATCACCCGCGATAAAATAACCCATGATAAAATCACTTATGATAAAATCATCAACGAGAAAATCAACCAAGATAATATCTCCCACTATAAAATCAGCCTCGATAAAATCACCCACGATAAAATCAGCTAAGATAATCTCACTGACGATAAAATCACTTATGATAAAATCACCCTTGATAAAACCACCCATAATAAAATAACCCTCGATAAAATCACTCACGATAACTTCACCTTCGATATAATCTCCCATGATAGAAGCACCATCGATAGCCCATGATAAAATCACCCACGATAAAATCACCCATGATAAAATAACCCACGATAAAATCACCCTCGATAAAATCACCCATGATAAATACACCTCGATAAAATCACTTACGATAAAATCACCCTCACTAAAATCACCCATGATAAAATAACCCTTGATAAAATCACCTATGATAAATCACCCACAATAAAATCACCATCCATAAAACCACCCATGATAAAATCACCTACAATAAAATCACCATCCATAAAATCTCACATGATAAAATCACCCTCGAGAAAATCACACACGGTAAAATCATCCATGATAAAATAACCCTTACTAAAATCATGCACGATAAAATCACCCATTAAAAAATAACCCACAATAAAATCACCCAAGATAAAATAAGCGATGATAAAATCACCATCAATTAAATCAACCTCGAAAAAATCAATCTCGAGAAAATCAATCTCGAAAAAATCACTCATAATAAAATCACCCTCGATATAATTACCCAGTATAAAGTCAGCCACGATAAAATCATCCAAAATAAAATCCCCCACACTAAAATCACCAACGATAAAATCACCTTCGATAAAATAATGCTGGATAAAATCACCGACGAAAAAATCACCCTTGATAAAATCACCCACTATAAAATCACTCATGATAAAATCACCAATGATAAAATCACCCTTCATAAAATCACGCACGATAAATTCAGCCAAGATACTATCATCCACGATAAAATCACCCATGACAAAATCACCCAAGATAAAATCACCCACTATAAAATGACCCTTGATAAAATCACCCTAATAAAATCACTCACGATAAAATCACTCACGATAAAATCACCCCCAATAAAAATCAACCAATATAAAATAACTTATGATAAAATCACCCATGATAAAATCACCCTCGATAAAATCAGCTAAGATAATATCATCGACGATAAAATCACTAATGATAACATCACCCTGGACAAAACCACCCATGATAAAATAACCCACGATAAAATCACTCATGATAAATTCACCCTCGATAAAATCACCCATAATAAAATTGCCCTCGATAGCCCATGATAAAATCGCCCATGATAAAATCCCGCATGATAAAAGAACCAACGATAAAATCACCCATGATAAATCACCCTCGATAAAATCACCGACGATAATATCACCTACACTAAATTCACCCATGATAAAATCACCCAAGATAAAATCACCCTTGATAAAATCACCCATGATAAAATCACCCATGATAAAATCACCCATAGTAAAATCACCATCCATAAAATCACCTATGATAAAATCACGCTTGAGAAAATCACCCACACTAAAATTACCCACACTAAAATTACCCACGCTAAAATCACCCATGATAAAATAACCCTTAATAAAATCATCCACGATAAAATCGCCCATTATAAAATCACCCATAATAAAATCACCCAAGATAAAATAAGCCATGATAAAATCACCCTCTATAAAATCGAAAAAATCACTCTCGAGAAAATCTCCCTCGAGAAAATCACTCTTGATAAAATCAACCTCGATATAATTACCCACTATAAAGTCATCCACGATAAAATCATCCAAACAAAAATCCCCCACACTAAAATCACCCACGATAAAATCACCTTCGATAAAATAACGCTGGATAAAATCATCGACGAAAAAATCACCGACTATAAAATCACCCATGATAAAATCACGCATGATAAAATCACCCATGATAAAATCACCCTTCATAAAATCACGCACGATAAAATCAACCAATATACTATCAACCACGATAAAATCACCCATGACAAAATCACCCCCAATAAAATCATCCAAGAGAAAATAACCCACTATAAAACAACCCACTATAAAATAACTCACAATAAAATCACCTACGATATAATGACCCATGATAAAATCACGCATGGTAAAATCAACATCGATAAAGTTACCCAAGATAAAATCACCCATGATAAAAACACCCAGGATCAAATAACCCACGATAAAATTACCCACGATAAAATCACCCACAATAAAATCACCCACTATAAAGTAACCAACACTAAAATCACCCACGAAAAATTACCAACGATAAAATCACCCAAGCTAAAATCACCTACGATAAAATCACCCTCGATAAAATTAACCATTATAAAATCACCTTCGATAAAATCACCCCCAATAAAATCACGCACGATAAAATCACCCTACATAAAATCACCCACGATAAAACTATCTACCATAAAATCATCCTCGATAAAATCACCAATGATAAAATCACCTTCGACAGAATTACCGAGGATAAAATCACCCATGATAAAATCACCCACGATAAAATTACCCACGATAGAATCATCCACTATAAAGTAACCAACACTAAAATCACCCACAATAAAATTACCCATGATAAAATCACGCACAACAAAATCAACTACGATAAAATCACCCAAACTAAAATCACCTACGATAAAATCAAGCTCGATAAAATCACGCCAATAAAATCACGCACGATAAAATCACCCATGATAAAATCACCTTCGATAAAATCAACCTCAATAAAGTCACCCATGATAAAATCACCCACGATAAAATCACCCTCGATAAAATCACCCACGATAAAACCACCAACGATAAAATCACCCAGGCAAAGATCACCTACGATAAAATCACCCTCGATAGAATCAACCATTATAAAATCACCCTCGATAAAATCACCCCCAATAAAATCACGCACGATAAAATCACCCTAAATAAAATCACCCATGATAAAACTACCCACGATAAAATCAACCTCGATAAAAACACCAATGATAAAATTACCCTCGACAGAATCACCGAGGATAAAATCACACATGATAAAATCACCCACGATAAAACTACCCACGATAGAATCACCCATGATAAAATAACCCACGATAAAATCTAACTCGATAAAATCACCCAAGATAAAATCAAACTCGGTAAAATCACCCACTATAAAGTAACCAACACTAAAATCAACCACAATAAAATCACCAATGATAAAATCACACACAATAAAATCACCTACGATAAAATCACCGACACTAAAATCCCCCGCAATAAAATCACCCAAGATAAAATCACTCCTAATAAAATCACGCACGATAAAATCACCCACTATAAAATCACCACGATAAAATCATCCTCGATAAAATCATCCTCGATAAAATCATGCTCGATAAATTCACCAATGATAAAATCACCCTCGACAGAATCAACGAGGATAAAATCACCTAAGATAAAAGCACCCATGATAAAATCACCTTCGATAAAAGCAGACATCATAAAATCATCCACTATAGACTAACCACCACTAAAATCGCCCACAATAAAATTACCCATGATAAAATCACGCATAATAAAATCAGCTACGATAAAATCACCCAAACTAAAATCACCTACGATAAAATCAAGCTCGATAAAATCACGCCAATAAAATCACGCACGATAAAATCACCCATGATAAAATCACCTTCGATAAAATCAACCTCAATAAAGTCACCCATGATAAAATCACCCACGATAAAATCATCCTCGATAAAATCACCCACGATAAAATCACCAACGATAAAATCACCCAAGCAAAGATCACCTACGATAAAATCACCCTCGATAGAATCAACCATTATAAAATCACCCTCGATAAAATCACCCCCAATAAAATCACGCACGATAAAATCACCCTAAATAAAATCACCCATGATAAAACTACCCACGATAAAATCAACCTCGATAAAAACACCTATGATAAAATTACCCTCGACAAAATCATCGAGGATAAAATCACACATGATAAAATCACCCACGATAAAATTACCCACGATAGAATCACCCACGATAAAATAACCCACGATAAAATCTAACTCGATAAAATCACCCAAGATAAAATCAGACTCGGTAAAATCACCCACTATAAAGTAACCAACACTAAAATCACCCACAATAAAATCACCAATGATAAAATCACACACAATAAAATCACCTACGATAAAATCACCGACACTAAAATCCCCCGCAATAAAATCACCCAAGATAAAATCACTCCTAATAAAATCACGCACCATAAAATCACGCACTATAAAATCACCCACGATAAAATCATCCTTGATAAAATAATCCTCGATAAAATCACCAATGATAAAATCACCAACGATATAATCACCCTCGACAGAATCTACGAGGATAAAATCACCTAGGATAAAAGCACCCATGATAAAATCACCTTCGATAAAATCACACATCATAAAATCATCCACTATAAAGTAACCAACACTAAAATCACCCACAATAAAATTACCCATGATAAAATCACGTACAATAACATCAACTATGATAAACTCACCAACGATAAAATCACCCAAACTAAAATCACCCATGATAAAATCACCTTCGATAAAATCACCCACGATAATATCACAACCTATAAAATAACCCACAATAAAATCACCTACAATAAAATCACCCATGATAAAATCACCTTCGATAAAATCACCCATGATAAAATCACCCACGATAAAATCTCACTCGATAGAATCACCCATGGTAAAATCAACCTCGATATAGTCACCCATGATAAAATCACCCATGACAAAATTGCACTAGCTAAAATCACCCATGATAAAATCACCTTCGATAAAATCACCCACGATAAAATCACCCATGATAAAATCACCCACAATAAAATCACCCTCAATAAAATCACCCACGATAAAATCACCAACGATAAAATCACCCAAGCTCAAATCACCTACGATAAAATCACCCTCGATAGAATCAACCATTATATAATCACCCTCGATAAATCACCCCCAATAAAATCACGCACGATAAAATCACCCTAAATAAAATCACCCACGATAAAACTACCCACGATAAAATCATCATCGATAAAATTACCAATGATAAAATCACCCCCGACAGAATCACCGAGGATAAAATGACCCATGATGAAATCACCCACGATAAAATTACCAACAATAGAATCACCCACGATAAAATAACCCACGATAAAATCTAACTCGATAAAATCACCCAAGATAAAATCAGACTCGGTAAAATCACCCACTATAAAGTAACCAACACTAAAATCACCCACAATAAAATCACCAATGATAAAATCACGCACAATAAAATCACCTACGATAAAATCATCGACACTAAAATCCCCCACAATAAAATCACCCAAGATAAAATCACTCCCAATAAAATCGCGCACGATAAAATCACCCACTATAAAATCACCTACGATAAAATCATCCTCGATAAAATCCCCAATGATAAAATCACCCTCGACAGAATCAACGAGGATAAAATCACCTAGGATAAAAGCACCAATGATAAAATCTCCTACGATAAAATCACACATCATAAAATAATCCACTATAAAACACTAAAATCACCCACAATAAAATTACCCATGATAAAATCACGCACAATAAAATCAACTATGATAAAATCACCAACGATAAAATCACCCAAACTAAAATCACCTACGATAAAATCAAGCTCGATAAAATCACGCCAATAAAATCACGCACGATAAAATCACCCTCTATAAAATCACCCATGGTAAAATCAACCTCGATAAAGTCACCCATGATAAAATCACCCATGACAAAATCGCACTAGCTAAAATCACCCATGATAAAATCACCTTCGGTAAAATCACCCACGATAAAATCACCCATGATAAAATCACCCACGATAAAATCACCCTCGATAAAATCACCAACGATAAAATCACCCAAGCTAAAATCACCCTCGATAGAATCAACCATTATAAAATCACCCCTAATAAAATCACGCACGATAAAATCACCCTAAATAAAATCACCCACGATAAAACTACCCACGATAAAATCATCCTCGATAAAATCACTAATGATAAAATCACCCTCGACAGAATCACCAAGGATAAAATCACCCATGATAAAATCGCCTTCGATAAAATCACCCATAATAAAATCACCCACGATAAAATCTCACTCGATAAAATCACCCAAGATAAAATCAGACACAATAAAATCACCCACGTTGAAATCACCCACTATAAAGTAACAAACACTAAAATGACCCACAATAAAATCACCCATGATAAAATCACCGATAATAAAATGACCCACGATAAAATCACCCTCGATAAAATCGCCCACGATAAAATTACCCACGATAAAATTACTCACGATAAAATCATCAATGATAAAATTACCCACGATAAAATCACGCACGATAAAATCACTGTTGGTAAAATCACTCTTGATAAAATCACCCACGATAAAATCACATACAATAAAATCACCCAAGCTAAAATCACCTATGATAAAATCACCCTCGATAAAATCAGCCATTATAAAATTACCCTCGAGAAAATGACCACCAATAAAATAACGCACGATAAAATAACCCTTTATAAAATCACCCACGATAAAACTACCCACGATAAAATCATCCTCAATAAAATCACGAATGATAAAATCACCTTCGATAAAATCACCCACGATAAAATCACCCACGATAAAATCTGACTCGATAAAATCGCCCAAGATAAAATCAAACTCGATAACATCACCAACAATAAAATCACCCACGATAATATGACCCACTATAAACTAACCCACAATAAAATCACCTACGATAAAATCACCCATGATAAAATCACCTTCGATAAAATCACCCATGATAAAATCACCCACGATAAAATCTCACTCGATAAAATCACCCATGATAAAATCAGACTCGATAAAATCACCCACTATAACGTAACCAACACTAAAATTACCCACAGTAAAATCACCCATGATAATATCACGGATAATAAAATCACCCACGATAAAATCACCCACGATAAAATCATCCACGATAAAATTACTGACGATAAAATCACCCACGAAAAAATCAAGCAGGATAAAATCACTATTGGTAAAATCACTCTTGATAAAATCACCCACAATAAAATCACCAACAATAAAATCACCTACGATAAAATCACCCTCGATAGAATCAGCCATTATAAAATTACCCTTGATAAAATCACCCCCAATAAAATCACGCACGATAGAATCACCCTCTATAAAATCACCCACGATAAAACTACCTACGATAAAATCATCCTCGACAGAATCACCGAGTATAAAATCACCCATCATAAAATCACCTTCAATAAAATCACCCATGATAAAATCACCTTCAATAAAATCACCCATGATAAAATCACCCATGATAAAATTACCCACGATAAAATCTCACTCGATAAAATCACCAAAGATAAAATCAGACTCGATAAAATCACCCACAATAAAATCATCCACTATAAAGTAACCAACACTAAAATCACCCACAATAAAATTACCCATGATAAAATCATGCAAAATAAAATCAACCATGATAATATCACCAACGATAAAATCACCCAAACTAAAATAACCTACGATAAAATCACTCGGTATAAAATCACGCTCGATAAAATCACCCCAATAAAATCACGCACGATAAAATCACCCTCTATAAAATCACCCATGGTAAAATCAACCTCGATAAAGTCACCCATGGTAAAATCACCTACAACAAAATCGCAGTAGATAAAATCACCAATGATAAAATCACCTTCGATAAAATCACCCATGATAAAATAACCCACGATAAAATCACCCAGATAAATCACCCACTATAAAATAACCCACACTAAAATCACCTACGATATAATCACCTATGGGAAAACCAACCTCGATAAAGTCACCCATGATAAAATCACCCACGAAATAATCACCCATGATAAAATCACCCACAATAAAATCACCCTCGATGAAATTACCCACGATAAAATTACCCACGATAAAATCACCCACGATAAAATTACCCACGATAAAATCACCCACGATAAAATTACCTACGATAGAATCACCCACGATAAAATCACGCACGATAAAATAACTATTGGTAAAATCACTCGTGATAAAATCATCCATGATAAAATCACCAATGATAAAATCACCCTAGCTAAAATCGCCCATGATAAAATCACCCTTGATAGAATCACCCGTTATAAAATCATCCTCGATAAAATCATGCACGAGAAAGTCACCGTGTATAAAATCACCTACGATGAAATTACCCACGATAAAATCATCCTCGATAAAATCACCAATGTTAAGATCACCCTCGACAGATTCAGCCAGGAAAAAATCATCTAGGATAAAATCACCTACGATAAAATCAGCCACGACAAAATCGCACTCGATAAAATCACCCATAATAAAATCACGCACAATAAAATCACCCACGATAAAATCACCGATACTAAAATCACCGACACTAAAATCACCCATGATAAAATCACCCTTGATAAAATCACCCACGAAAATCACCCTCTATAACATCACCAACGATAAAATCACCCATGATAAAATCACCTACTATAAAATAACCCACACTAAAATCACCTACGATAAAATCACCCATGATAAAATCACCCATGGTAATATCAACCTCGATAAAATAAACCTTGCTAAAATCACCGATTATAAAATCACCCACGATAAAATTACCCACGATAGAATTACCCACGATAGAATCAACCACGAAAAAATCAATGTTGCAAAATCGCTCTTGATAAAATCAACCACGATAAAATCACCAACGATAAAATCACCCGAGCTAAAATCACCTACGATAAAATCACCCTCGATAGAATCACCCGTTATAAAATCACCTTCGTTAAAATCACCCCCAATAAAATCACGCACGATAAATTCATCTTCTATAAAATCACCCATGATAAAACTTCCCATGATAAAATCATCCTCGATAAAATCACCAATGATAAAATCCACCTCGACTGAATCACCCAGGGTAAAATCACCTAGGATAAAATCACCTAGGATAAAATCACCCATAATAAAATCACCCATCATAAAATCACCCACGATAATATCTGACTCGATAAAATCACCCAAGATAACATCAAACTCGATAAAATCTCCCACTATAAAGTAACCAACACTACCCACAATAAAATCACCAATGATAAAATCACGCACAATAAAATCACCCACGATAAAATCACCCACACTAAAATCACCCACAATAAAATAACCATTGATAAAATAACCCATGATAAAATCACCCTTGAAAAAATCACCCACGATAAAATCAACCACAATAAAATCACCCAGTATAAAACTACCCACGATAAAATAACTAATAATAAAATTACCCACGATAAAATCACCCTCGATAAAATCAACAATAATAAAATCACCCATGATAAAATCACCCTCGATAAAATCACCCACGATAAAATCACCAACTATGAAATTACCCACACTAAAATCACCTACGATATAATCACCCATGATAATATCACCCATGGTAAAATCAACATCGATAAAATCACCCACGATAAAATCACCCTCGATTAAATCACCCTCGATAAAATCACCCACGATAAAATCACCAACGATAAAATTACCCACGATAAAATTACCCACAATAGAATCACCAACGATAAAATCACGCACGATAAAATCATCATTGGTAAAATAACTAGTGATAAAATCATCCAAGATAAAATCACCAACGATAATATCACCCTAGCTAAAATCACCCTAGCTAAAATCACCCATGATAAAATCACCCTCGATAGAATCATCTGTTATAAAATCACCCTCTATAAAATCACCCAAGATAAAATCATCCTCGATAAAATCACCAATGATAAAATCACCCTCGACGGAATCACCGAGGATAAAATCACCCATGATAATATCACCTTTGATAAAATCACCCATGATAAAATCACCCATGATAAAGTTACCCACGATAAAATCTCACTCGATAAAATCACCTAAGATAAAATCAGACTCGGTAAAATCACCCACTACAAAGTAACCAACACTAAAATTACCCACAGTAAAATCACCCATGATAAAAACACGCACAATAAAATCACCCACGATAAAATCACCCTTGATAAAATCACCCACGATAAAACCAACCACGATAAATAACCTAGTATAAAAATACCCACAATAAAATCACCCTCGATAAAATCACCCACGATAAAATCATCCATGATAAAATCACCCACTATAAAATAACCCACACTAAAATCACCTATGATATAATCACCCATGATAAAATCACCCATGGGAAAATCAACCTCGATAAAGTCACGCATGATAAAATCACCCACGATATAATCACCCATGATGAAATCACCCACGATAAAATCACGCACGATAAAATCACTGTTGGTAAAATCACTCGTGATGAAATCATCGATGATAAAATCACCAATGATAAAATCGCCCATGATAAAATCACCCTCGATAGAATCACCCGTTATAAAATCACCCTCGATAAAATCACGCACGATAAAGTCACCCTCTATAACATCACCTACGATAAAAATACCCACGATAAAATCATCCTTGATAAAATCACCAATGATAAAATCACCCTCGACAGATTCACCCAGGATAAAATCACCCATGATAAAATCAGCCACGACAAAATCGCACTCAATAAAATCACCCATGATAAAATCACCTTCGATAAAATCATCCATGATAAAATCACCCATGATAAAATCTCCCACGATAAAATCACCAAGAATAAAATCACCCAAGCTAAAATCACCTACGATAAAATCACCCTTGATAGAATCAGCCATTATAAAATTACCCTCGATAAAATCACCAATGATATAATCACCCTCGACAGATTCACCCAGTATAAAATCATCTAGGATATAATCACCCATGATAAAATCACCCATGGTAAAATCAACGTCAATAAGGTCACCCATGATAAAATCACCCACGATAAAATCACTCAAGATAAAATCACCCACGATTAAATCATCTAGGATAAAATCACCCATGATAAAATCAGTCACGACAAAATCGCACTCAATAAAATCACCCATGATAAAATCACCTTCTATAAAATCACCCACTATAAAATTATCCACACTAAAATCACCTACGATATAATCACCCTCGATAAAGTCACCCATGATAAAATAACCCACGATAAAATCACCCATGATAAAATCACCCACGAGAAAATCACCCTCGATAAAATCACCCACGATAAAATCACCCACGAGAAAATTACCCACGATAAAATCACCCACGATAAAATTACTCACAATAGAATCACCTACGATAAAATCACTTTTGGTAAACTCACTCACGATAAAATCGTTGTTGGTAAAATCACTCTTGATAAATTCACCAACAATAAAATGCAGCTGAAATTACATGTAAATTAACCCTAAAAAATGGTTTGGAAACTAGGTTTACATCTTCCTAAAGGGCCAAAGATGGTGGCTACTGCAAAGGGGTGCTAAAAGCAATTCAAAATGGGCTGGATGTTCCCAAAAAGGTTCAAAAAATGTGGCAGCACTTAGGGAGAGAAGGGGGTGCGCCCTCAAGGTATTTGATGGCTCCAAAGCCCAAAATGTGATGAGGGTAAGTTTATCCAAGGTGTGGTTCCTTTAGAAAGTCCTACAAAACAAAGGAAAATAAGTCCAATTAAAATTAAGCTTAATAAGAAATTAAACTAAGAAATATAAGGAATACTAAATAAAGGATTAAATGTAAAGGGAAAGTGGTGTCTTGATTATGCATTTTGTTTGGAATTTTCTCAAAACACCATGCATATTTGTTTTTAGTTTTTAGGCCTTCATCATGCTCTCTCTCTTGGAAAGAATTCGACCTCGAATTTTGAAAATCTTTATTCATTTTGTGTTCAACTTTGAAGGGTTTATTCATTTGTTGGAAGATAACGTCCTTTCCTTGGTTGACACTTTTCTCAATTTGATCATCCTTTCTCTCAAGCAACTCTGTAAACTTTGGAAATACAATAATATTGCTTTTTAAAATATGAGTGTTAAGAAAAAGGTGATTAAAAGGATTTTGAAACTCTTTAAGATCATTAGTAAGATCATTAGTCAACGATGATTTCAAGTATTTTCTTGATGGCGTTGCACCCTAGTGAGTTGTTTCTAGTTGTAGAGGAAACCCTCCATGACGGACACAAAAGGAAAAGTCAGGTGAAGAAGAAAAAACAAAGTATAAATCTATTTAAATAATAAAATTTCAGAAAAACATATAATTAATAATACTTTATAAAAGTTTAAATTCAATATATTTTAATCATTAAATAATAAAATTTAAGAAAAATATATAATTAATAATACTTTATAAAACTTTAAATTAAATATATTTTAGTCATAAATGTAATATTTTATTTTTAAAATAAAGAAAATTATTTATTTTACTTAATTAAAATATTTAATTAATTGAATAAAAGAAAACTAAATAACTGTGCAAAAAATAAAACAAAACTGGTAAAGAAAATAATGTTAAATTATTAAATAAATATATTAATTTAAAAATTAAAATTAAAATTTTAATATTAATAATAAATTAAATTTAATGTTTAGAAACTCAATCTAATATAAATAAATAAGATTTTTTTTAATTCTTAGTTTTAATAATTTTAAATGTTTAGTAGAAATTTTAGTCAAAATAACTATCGTCACTATTAATAATTTATGAAAATAATATTACTATTTTAATATCATAAATATATCATAATAAATTAATTATTATTTTAATAATTAATAATTATTAATAATTTTATGCAGACACTACACCTTGGTGGGTTGTTTCTTGGTGTAAAGGAAACCCTCCATGACGGAGACAAAAAGAAAAGTATGGAGCCGAAGAAAAAACGAAGTTTAAAACTATTTAAATAATAAAGTTTCAGAAAAACATATAATTAATAATACTTTATAAAAGTTTAATTAAATATATTTTAATCATAAATGTAATATTTTATTTTTAAAATAAATAAAAATATTTAATTATTTATTTTACTTAATTAAAATAATTAATTAATTGAATAAAATAAAGTTAAATAATTAGAAAAAAAATAAAACGAATCTGGAAAAGAATATGTTATCACTCTTTGAAGATTGGACAACTCTATACAAGTAATTCAAGTGTTTTAATAATGATCAAGAATATCAAGAATCAGGACATCAAAGATAACTCAAGAAAACTCAAGTTGAAAGTAAGCTCAAAGACACAGAAGACTTAGTTGATAGTTAGGAGTGAATGATATCGAAAGGTAATCATCACTCAGCTCAGAGTGTGTTCTCAAGAAAACTATTTTCGAAAAACTATAAAACTCACTGTAATAATCGATTATATATAGAATATAATCGATTATGTTTCTGGAAATTTTTGAAGAATAATTTTGCCACTGGAATAATCGATTAAGTAATCGATTATGTGTTTTGAAAAATGAAAAATATTTCTCTTTGGAATAATCGATTAATTAATCGATTATTATTTTGAAACTGAAATTTTTTCTCTCTGGAATAATCGATTAAGTAATTGATTATTTATTTTGAGACTGAAATTATCTCTCTGGAATAATCGATTAGGTATTTTTGAATAAAGACTTGTCACTGGAATAATCGATTATGTAATCGATTATTTACTTTTTTGAAAGAGTTCAGAGCACTGTCATAATCGATTATGTCCATAACGTAATCGATTATGTTTGAAGATTTTTGAAAAATATTCGTTGCGAAAAATTCTCCGAAAATAAAGGAGTATCTTTGATTGGTAATTTCTGAACGTTGGAATCTCTAAACAGAGTAAAAAATGTGATTTCGAAATTAAAATAAAATAAAATATTTTATTTGGGAATATTTGATTTATCAGGGTTTTTCAAGATACTTCACTCATACGCTCTTTGACACTTTTTTTTTGAAAAGCTTTACACTTTTTCTCTGAGTACCTTAAGCCACGAAATTTCATGTTTTGAAAGTGGGAATATTTTTCTGTGCATTTATCTTTCTATGAAAAATCTTGAGGAGACTCTGAGTAGAGTCAGTGCTATAGTTTGACAGCTTCACTCTCAGGTGATATTTTTCTTGTTTATGTTCATCCTCTGAGGCTGTTCAGAGGAGGTGTTATTTCATTCCTTGTGGAATTGAAGGAAGGTGTTTCATTCCTTGTGTGATTCAAGGAAGGTGTTTCATTCTCTTATTAAATTAACTAAATATTTTAATTAAGTAAAATAAGTAATTAAATTATTTTATTTATTTTAAAAATAAAATATTATATTTATGATTAAAATATATTTAATTTAAAGTTTTATAAGATTTTCAAAGTATTATCGATTATATGTTTCTCTGAAATTTTATTATTTAAGTAGGTATATATTCCGATTTTTCTGCTTCTCCTTATTTTTCCTTTTGTCTTTGTCTTTTCTTCTTCTTCTTTTTTTTTTCTTCTGATGAAAATGGTTTCCTCTACAACAAGAAACAACCACCAAGGTACAACACATGCACAAAAATATTAATAATTATGAAAAAAAGGTGACATTAAAATAATAATAATTATTATTAATTAATAAAATAATAATTAATTTATGATATTAAAATAATAATATTATTTTAATAAATTATTAATAATGACAATAGTTATTTTAACTAAAATTTCTATTAAACAATAAAAATTTTTAAAATTAAGAATTAAAAAATAAATAATTCTTATTTATTTATACTAGATTGATTTTCTAAATATTAAATTTAATTTATTATTAATATTAAAATTTTAATTTTAACTTTTTAATTATTTTATATTAATTTAATATTATTTTGTTTACCAGTTTCGTTTTATTTTTTGCCCAATTATTTAATTTTCTGTATTAAATTAACTAAATATTTTAATTAAGTAAAATAAAAAATTAAATTATTTTATTTATTTTAAAAATAAAATATTACATTTATGATTAAAATGTATTTAATTTAAAGTTTTATAAGATTTTCAAAGTATTATCAATTATATGTTTTTCTGAAATTTTATTATTTAAGTAGGTTTATACTCCGTTTTTTCTTCTTCTCCTTCTTTTTCCTTTTGTCTCTGTCTTTTCTTCTTCTTCTTCTTCTTTTCTTCTCTTTGAGGGTTTCGTCTATAATAAGAAACAACCACCATGGTGCAGCAACTACATAAAAATATTAATTATTATGAAAAAAAAATGTAACATTAAAATAATAATAATTATTATTATTATTAACTATTAAAATAATAATTAATTTATGATATTAAAATAATAATATTATTTTCATAAATTATTAATAGTGATAATAGTTATTTTAACTAAAAATTCTATTAACCATTAAAAAGCATTAAAACTGAAAATTAAATATAATAATTCTTATTTATTTATATTAGATTGTGTTTCTAAACATTAAATTTAATTTATTATTGATATAAAAAAAATTTTCTCGTGAAGGATTTCCTCTACAATAAAAAATAACCTACCAAGGTGTAGCACCTACATAAAAATAATAATAATTATGAATAAAAATGTGACAGTAAAATAATAATAATTATTATTATTAATTATTAAAATAATAATTAATTTATGATATTAAAATAATAGTTTATTTTGATAAACTATTAATAGTAACAATAGATATTTTAACTAAAATTTCTATTAAACATTAAAAATCATTAAAATTGAGAATTAAAAAAAAATCTTATTTACTTATATTAGATCGAGTTTCTAAATATTAAATTTAATTTATTATTAATATTAAAATTTTAATTTTAATTTTTTTAATACTTATATTTATTTAATAATTTAATATCATTTTCTTTACTAGTTTTGTTTTATTTTTTCTCCAATTATTTAATTTTTTTATTCAATTAATTAAATATTTTAATTAAGTAAAATAAATAATTAAATTATTATATTTATTTTAAAAATAAAATATTACATTTATGATTAAAATATATTTAATTTAAAGTTTTATAAGATTTTCAAAGTATTATCAATTATATTTTTCTTGAAATTTTATTATTTAAGTAGATTTATACTTCATTTTTTCTTTCTCTTCTTTTTCCTTTTGTCTCCGTCTCTTTTTCTACTCGTGGAGGGTTTCCCTACAACAAGAAACAACCCACCAAGGTGCAACGTCTGAATAAAAATATTAATAATTAGGAAAAAAAAATGTGACATTAAATAATAATAATAATTATTATTAATTATTAAAATAATAATTAATTTATTATATTAAAATAATAATATTATTTTCATAAATTATTAATAGTGACAATAGTTATATTAACTAAAATTTTTATCAATCATTAAAATTAAGAAATAAAAAAAAATTCTTATTTACTTATATTAGATTGAGTTTCTAAACATTAAATTTAATTTATTCTTAATATTAAAATTTTAATTTTAATTTTTCAATTATTATATTTATTTAATAATTTCACATTATTTTTTTTACCACTTTAATTTTGTTTTCTACCCAATTATTTAATTTAATTTTATTCAATTAATTAAATATTTTAATTAAGTAAAATAAATAATTAAATTATTTGATTTATTTACAAAATAAAATATTACATTTATGATTAAAACATATTTAATTTAAAGTTTTATAAGATTTTCAAAGTATTATCAATTATATGTTTTTCTGAAATTTTATTATTTAAGTAGGTTTATATTCTATTTTTTCTTCTTCTCCTTCTTTTTCTTTTTGTCTCCGTCTTTTTGTCTTCTTCTTCTTTTTCCTTTTTCTTCTCCTGGAGGGTTTCCTCTTGATACTCACTTTTGTCGCAAAAGCTTTACAAAAAAATTTTAAAATCCCCTTAACGTAGTAATAGGGAGACCTAAGAGTCAAATACAAGGAGCAAGTTGGGAGGCTTAGTTGATTCTTTTATGAATGAAATGAAATGTTGATGTAGGGGATGAGTTATGAGGAATTTTGATGAATGAACGGTGGTATATAATGTTGTTTTGGTTATGAATGAATGATTTATAAAATTGATGTAAAGCTGGAAATAATATTATTTAGAGGGGGGTTTGCAATCTGGAATTGAACTATGTTAATGCAATGTAGAATAAATCCAAAAATCAGAATTCTAATCTATATAATGCAATGGAATGAATGGACTAATCTAAAGTGCAGAATCAAAGTTGAATGATGCAGAATGATGATTATATAGTGGACTGATGATTACAATGCTTGAACACACTACTAGAAAAATGCAAATTTACATCGATTAAAATATGTTATTTACATCGGTTCTGGAACCAATGTAAATGTGGCAACAAATTTACATTGGTTGTTCAAGCAACCGATATAAATTTGCTTCCATATTTACATCGGTTATTTTAAACCGATGTAAATATGTTCGCTTATTTACATCGGTTGCTTGGACAACCGATGCAAATTTGTTGCCACATTTACATCGGCTCTACAATAACCGATGTAAATTTGGCAAAAAATTTGCTCATTTACATTTGTTGTCCAAACAACCGATGTAAATATGAATAACATTTACATCAGTTTTTTAAACAACCGATGTAAATATGAATCAAATTTACATCGGTTGTTTAAACAACCGATGTAAATGTTATTCATATTTACATCGGTTATAGTAGAACCGATGTAAATGTTATTCATATTTACATTGGCTGTTGAATTATCTATATGTTTTCCAGCAACCTGAACCTGTAACATTTCCAACAATCCAATTACCTATTTTTTCCAGCCAGTAGTACACATTTAAACTATAAAATAGATTAAATGAACTAGTATAAACCAATAAATAACCCAATTAATTAATAAAAAATGTAGAACAGAACACATGTAATTTAATTTGAATACATTAATTTAAAAAATCAAAGCTCAAAGTCAGCATCAGCAGTGCAAGATTTGAAAGCTAATCCGTCAAACCAATTTCCAAAATTCAAAGTCGCACCAGAAAATTAAAATATTAACAAAAAAAACAAACAAATGTACATTGAGCCAGTCTCAACTCCAAATTTCAAATCGAAAACAAACAAAGGAAAGAAAGAAGCAGAAGTAGAAGCAAAAGCAGTAAAGAAACATCCAATGCAAAGCAACAGAGACAAAGTCAGGAACAGTAACAGAATTGAAATTGACGATTGGCGCGAATACGAATGCAAATGCGAATGCGAATACTATAGAATGGAAAGAGTTAGTAGGTACCAAAGAAAGATCCAACAATGTAGTGGAGTAGAATTTGAATCTCAACGAATCCGCGGAGGTTTTATAGGAATAGGCGGAGCAATTAAACACAGGCGGAGAGGAAACAAACGGGAAGAATAAGATGCGGAAAAGAATAAAAAGGAAGCGTCAATGATGGTGTAAACGAGGGAGTCAAAGGGAGAGGGATTTGATGATTTAGGCTTTAGGATCGACGGAGGGAGAAGGAGAAAGCGAGGGCTCTGCTGTTAGTTAGAGGTCTAGGTTTGGAGCTGAGATTTAAGAAACAACTGATAGCTTACATCGGTTGTTCAATGAACCGATGTAAATATGTGTATATTTACATCAGTTCTTTGGAGAACCGATGTAAATATGCACATATTTATATCGGTCTTCATAGAACCGATGTAAATATGTTCATATTTACATCGGTTCTTTGGAAAACCGATGTAAATAAGCGATCAGGTTTTGTTTTATTACAAAAATGCCACCATGTTTCATATTTACATCGGTTTACCTAATAACCGATGTAAATGTAGCGATGTAAAATAGACTTTTTCTAGTAGTGACATTGAATTTGAAGTATAAACCAGTTTAACAGATTCAGAATCATGATGCAATGCAAAGTGAATGACTCAATTATGCAGAAGGAACAATACCATATATTTTTTATTTTAAATTATTGAATGCGAATTATGTTAAATGCAATGCTAGTATGATGAATCAATGAAATGAAATTAAATGCTTTAATGATTATGCAAACTAATGATGCAGATTCTAATATGAAGTTATTCCAAATGAATTTGAATTAGAGGAAAAATTAAGCAATATGAACAGTGCATTAATGCAAAATCCCGATGCAATGTAAAAATTGAATTGTATCTATTTTGAGTTTTGACTATATCATGCAATGAAATGTAGAGCATATTCACTTATGAATGAGAAGGTTAAATGCAGAATTGAAACTGGAACCAGAATGAATGGACATGCAGCTATGGAAAATCATGCATAGAAATATGAAACGAGTTGAACAGTGTAGTACATCGAATTTTATTGTGCAGGAAACAAGAGTCTATTACTGTAATGCAAGATCTAAAGTAGAATGAATGTGGAATTGGAATTGAATCAATACTAAATTTTAAAGTGGAATGTAAAATCTAAATCTTCAATCAAACTAATCACAGTGCAGAATTAAAAGCTAATTTTGAGTTAAAAACAAAGCTAAGCTATGAAAGAGAAACAATGCAGAATTGAGATAAAGGCTATGCTATGAACGTGAAATTGAATCTAATGCGGAATTGAAATGTAACGTGGACTGTAAGCAAAACCATAATATGGAACTGAAATTGATCTAACACTACTTCCTAAAAGCGCTTAAAAACAGTAAACATTGAACTAAGGTGCAGTGAACATAAAATCATATAAAAATGCAGAAGATTATCCTAACTAAAGGTTTTAAAGAATGAAAATCAAATCAAACAATGTTGGATCTTTGCAAAGTCTTAAAACTGGTTTTTACTCCATTGAAAGACATTCAATTTTTCATAAAGACACCAAGAGACTGTTCTTCAATGATTTAATTATTTAAAAACTTCTAAGAACTGAGAAAATGTAGAATAAAGCGCTGAATTAAAAGACTACAGCTACGGAAACAAACTAAATGAAACTACCGAATTACAATACAAGCGAGTGATGAAATTCATAGGAGATGAATGATTGGAGAAATGGAACGTGATAGATGAAAGAAGAATTAAAGAACACGAGAGAGAAGAAGCAAAGAACTACGGAAGCTTGAGAACAAAGGAAACTATTGCAGCTAACTACATTAACTAACTCCATAAGCATTGCAACTGAAAACTAAATTCTAAACGTTGTCAAATCTCTCTATCTGAATATTACATTGTAAAACAAGCTATTTATACATTAGAGGAATTAATCTTAATGGATGGGCCCTGATTTTGCATGAACTGGCCCAGACTTCAATAAACACGTTTTCCTTGCTTCAACTTCACATGGGTGCACGTGGGTTAAGTTAGAAAGCGTGCCAAATTCTCATTTCTTCTTCAAATTGAGCAATTCGAGTTCCTTTGGAAAGCTAGTTGAGTCTTCTTTCAATTAGGACTGATTTGGTGATTTTTTTGGCTTCAATTGAGCTTTATGGACTCAAATCACCGAGACGGACTCATCACACGCACCAGCTGAAGGCAACTACTGATTGGCCCACTTAAATTGCTTACCATAAATTCAATTTAGCTCCAAATTACATGATTCAAGATCCTAATTAAATCCCAATGAATCTATATTCACGTGCCACCAATCTCATGATTTTAGAAGCTTTTACGAGTTCTAAAGGTTCATTTCTTTCGAGTTGACTCACTGAACTCGTCAGCTGTAGTTGACTTAACTTAGAACATGTGTGATAAATCCATTTTAGCTCCGATTTGAGTTATTTAAATTCCTGTAAAAAGCTGCACGTGTCTAGTTTCAAATGCATCCAAAATCACGATTTTTTGAGTTTTGAGCCAAGAAATATAAAAGAAACATTAAGTAAAGGTCAAATTGTGATTTCACCAAAAATACATTAATTTGTACTGTTTTATACAGAAATTAATCTAAGGTTTCCAAACCTTTCAGAATATATTTTGAGGTTAATTTAGCTATCCTATCCTCTTAAGAGTGCTTAAATACATTTATTAGCTAATTTAAAATATAGTAGAATCCAGTCACATCATCTCTACAACAAGAAACAACCCAATAGGATGCAGCGCTTGCATAAAAATATTAATAATTATGAAAAAAAATGTGACATTAAAATAATAATTAATTTATAATATTAAAATAATAGAATTATTTTTATAAATTACTAATAGTGACAATAGTTATTTTAACTAAAATTTTTGTTAATCATTAAAACAGAGAATTAAAAAAATTATTATTTGCTTATATTAGATCGAGTTTCTAAACATTAAATTTAATTTATTATTAATATTAAAATTTTAATTTTAATTTTTTAATTACTATATTTATTTAATAATTTCACATTATTTTCTTTAGTAGTTTCGTTTTATTTTTTGCCTAGTTATTTAATTTTCTTTTATTCAATTAAGCAAATATTTTAATTAAGTAAAATAAATAATTAAATTATTTTATTTATTTTCAAAATAAAATATTATATTTATGATTAAAAATATAGTTAATTTAGAGTTTTATAAGATTTTCAAAGTATTATCAATTATATGTTTTTCTGAAATTTTATTATTTAAGTACGTTTATACTCCATTTTTTCTTCTTCTCCTTCATTTTCCATTTTTCTCCGTCTGTTCTTTTTTTTTTTTTTCTTTTTTGTTCTCGTAGAGAGTTTCTTCTACAACAAGAAACAACCCAGCATGGTACAACGCTTGCATAAAAATATTAATAATTATGAAAAAAAAATGTGACATTAAAATAATAATAATAATTATTATTAATTATTAAAATAATAATTACTTTATGATATTAAAACAATGATGTTATTTTCATAAATTATTAATAGTGACAATAGTTATTTTAACTAAATTTTTTGTTAATAAATAAAATTGAGAATTAAAAAAAAAAATTCTTATTTACTTATATTAGATCGAGTTTCTAAACATTAAATTTAATTTATTATTAATATTAAAATTTTAATTTTAATTTTTTAATTATTATATTTATTTAATAATTTCACATTATTTTCTTTACCAGTTTTGTTTTATTTTTTACCCATTTATTTAATTTTCTTTTATTCAATTAATTAAATATTTTAATTAAGTAAAATAAATAATTAAATAATTTTATATATTTTAGAAATAAATTATTACATTTATGATTAAAATATATTTAATTTAAAGTTTTATAAGATTTTCAAAGTATTATCAATTATATGTTTTCTGAAATTTTATTATTTAAGAAGATTTATACTCCATTTTTTCTTCTTCTTCTTTTTCCTTTTGTCTCCGTCTTTTCTACTTCTTCTTTTTTTGTCTACTCGTGGAAGGAATCCCTACAACAAGAAACAAACCACCAAGGTGCAGCGCTTGAATAAAAATATTAAAAATTATGAAAAAGAATATGATATTAAAATAATAATTAATTTATGATATTAAAATAATAGTATTATTTTCATAAATTATTAATAGTGACAATAGTTATTTTAACTAAAATTTCTATTCAACATTAAAAATCATTAAAACTGAGAATTAAAAAAAAATTCTTATTTACTTATATTAGATGGAGTTTCTAAACACTAAATTTAATTTATTATTAATATTAAAATTTTAATTATTATTTTTGTTAGCACTATTTGAAGATTAGACAACTCTATTCAAGTATTCAAGTATTTTAATAATGATCAAGAAAATCAAGAATCAGGACATAGAAGACTTAGTTTATAGTTGGGAGTGAATGTTATCAAAAGGTAATCATCACTCAGCTCAGAGTGCTTTCTCTAGAAAACTATTTTTGGAAAAACTATAAAACTTATTGTAATAATAGATTATATGAAGAACATAATCGATTATGTTTTCTGGAAAATTTCTAAGAATAATTTTGCCACTGGAATAATCGATTATGAGATTTTGAAAATAAATAGCTTGCGGCAATAATCGATTATGTGATTTTAAAAATGAATTGCTTGCGGCAATAATCGATTATGTAATCGATAATGTTCGGAGATTTTTGAAAAATAAACGTTGCGAAAAATCCTCCTAAAATAAAGGAGTATCTTGGATTTTATTTTCTAAACGTTGGAGAATCTCTGAAAAAGTAAAACATATGATTTCAAATTAAAATAAAGATTTTATTTGGGAATATTTGTCCTCCAACAATTAAAGGAATCTTTGATTTTATTTTCTGAACGTTGTGAGGCTCTGAATAGAGTAAAAGATTTGATTTCGAATTAAAATAAAGATTTCATTTCATTTGGGAATATCTGTCTATTTAAGAAGCATATCAGGGCTTTTGAGAAATACATCTGACTAATACATTCTTTACTACATTCTTTCTGAAAAGCTTTACACTTTTTCTCTGAGTATCTTGAGCCACAAAATTTTATGTTTTGAAAGAAAAAAATATTTTTCTGTGCATTAATCTTTCTGTGAAAAATCTTGAGGATATTCTGAGCAGAGCAGGTGCTACAGTTTGAAAGCTTCACTCCAGGTGTTATTTTCCTTGTTTGTGTTCATCCTCTGAGGCTATTCAGAGGAGGTGTTTTATCTTTCCTTGTGTGATTCAAGGAAAGTGTTTCATTCCTTGTGTGACTCAAGGAAAGTGTTTCATTCCTTGTGGGACTCAAGGAATGTGTGGTAATCTCTTGTGGGTTTCAAGAGATTGTGAGGTTTATCTTTAATTTTCTATTTTGCATGTTTCACTTGTGATTAGTGGTTGTAAAATTGTGATAAATTAAAGATAATGAGAGTGGGTGATCATCTCAGGTTGAGGTGATTGGGAACTGGACGTAGGGTTTAGGTTTAACCCGAACCAGTATAAATCTCTGGTGTTATCTTTCTCTTTCCCTTATCTCTTTATTTTTTCGTTGCGCTTTATAATATATATGCTAGACTAAATAAATCAAGAGGGTTAAAATTTGAATTACATAAACGCTAAAGTTTTAATTTTTATTACATCAATTCACCCCCTTCTTGATGCTACTTGGTAACAATTTTTTAATTATTATATTTGTTTAATAATTTGACATTATTTTTTTTACTAGTTTCGTTTTATTTTTTTTCTATTTATTTAATTTTCTTTTATTCAATTAATTAAATATTTTAATTAAGTAAAATAAATAATTAAATTATTTTATTTATTTTAAAAATAAAATATTACAGTTATGATTAAAATATATTTAATTTAAAGTTTTATAAAATTTTCAAAGTATTATCAATTATATGTTTTTTTGAAATTTTATTATTTAAGTAGATTTATACTCCGTTTTTTCTTCTTCTCCTTCTTTTTCCTTTTGTCTCCGTCTTTTCTTCTTTCTTTTTTTTTTCTACTCGTGGAGGGTTTCCCTTCAATAAGAAATAACCCACCAGAATGCAGCACCTTAATAAAAATATTAATAATTATGAAAAAAAATGTGACATTAAATAATAATAATAACTATAATTAATTATTAAAATAATAATTAATTTATGATTTAAAATAGTAATATTATTTTTGTAAATTATTAATAGTGACAATAGTTATATTAACTAAAATTTCTTTTAATCATTAAAACTGAGTATTAAAAAAAATTATTATTTACTTATATTAGATCGAGTTTCTAAACATTAAATTTAATTTATTATTAATATTAAAATTTTAATTTTAGTTTTTTACTTATTATAATTATTTACTAATTTCACATTATTTTCTTTACCAGTTTCATTTTATTTTTTGACCAATTATTTAATTTTATTTTATTCAATTTATTAAATATTTTAATAAAGTAAAATAAATAATTAAATTATTTTATTTATTTTCAAAATAAAATATTACATTTAGGATTAAAATATATTTAATTTAAAGTTTTATAAAACTTTCAAAGTATTATCAATTATATGTTTTTCAAAAAATTTATTATTTAAGTAGATTTATACTCCGTTTTTTCTTCTTCTCCTTTTTTTTTCTTTTGTCTCCATCTTTTCTTCTTTCTTTTTTTTCTACTCGTGGAGGGTTTCCCTACAACAAGAAATAACCCACCAGGATGCAGCACCTGAATAAAAAAATTAATAATTATGAAAAAAAATGTGAAATTAAAATAATAATAATAATTATTATTTATTACTAAAATAATATTTAATTTATGATATTAAAATAATATTATTATTTACATAAATTGTTAACGGTGACAATTGTTATTCTAACTAAAATTTCTATTAAACATTAAAAATTATATAAACTAAGAATTAAAAAGCAATTCTTATTCATCTATATTAGATTAAGTTTCTAAACATTAAATTTAATTTATTATTAATATTAAAATTTTAATTTTTATTATATCTACAATTTTTATTTTTTAATTATTATATTTATTTGATAATTTAACATTATTTTTTATAACAATTTAGTTTTATTTTTGGTCTGGTTATTTAATTTTCTTTTCATGAATTAATTAAATGTTTTTATTAAGTAAAATAAATAATTAAATTCTTTTATTTATTTTAAAAATAAAATAGTACAATTATGATTAAAATATATTTAATTAAAAATTTTATAATATTTTCAAAGTAATACTAATTATATGTTTTTCTGAGATTTTATTATTTAAGTAGGTTTATAGTCATTTTTTTTTTCTTCTTCTTTTTCCATTTTTGTTATCACTCTTTGAAGACTACACAACTCTGCACAAGTATTCAAGTGTTTTAATAATGATCAAGAATCAAAACATCAAAAAAAATTCAAGAAAACTAAAGTTGGAAGCTCAAAGATTTACAAGACACACAAGATGAGAAGACTTTAGTTGATAGTTAGTTGTGTCCTATACCAAAAGGAGTGACTAATGTTGAAAGGTAATCATCACTCAGCTCAGAGATTTTCTCAAGAAAATTATTTTCTAAAAACTATAAAATTCGCACTGTGATAATCGATTATATGAAGAACATAATCGTTTATGTTTTCTGGAAATTTTTAAAAGAAGAATTTGTCACTGGAATAATCGATTAAGTATTTTTGAAAAATTTTTGTCACGGAAATAATCGATTAGGTAATTGATTAAGTATTTGAAACCTGAAAAAGAATTTCTCTCGAGAATAATCGATTATGTAACGATTAGGTGCTTTTGAATTAAAAAGGTTTTAACGCGGTGATAATCGATTATGTAATCGATTATCTATTTTTTTGAAAAGTTCAAAGCACGGTGATAATCGATTATGTAAATAACGTAACCGATTATGTTGGAAGATTTTTGAAAAATATTCGTTGCATAAAATTCTCCTAAAATAAAGGTTGATCTGGATTTGTATTTTCTGAACGTTGGAGAATATCTGAATAGAATAAAAATTGATTTTGAATTAAAAAAATAAATAAAAAATATTATTTGTGAATTTTTGGCTATTTATTAAGCATATCTAGGTTTTTCAAAAATACTGCTTCACACTTCTTCTGAATATCTCGAGCCACGAAAATTCACATTTGAAAGAGAGAGTATTTTTTGTGCTAATATTTTTCTGAGAAAATCTTGAGAAGACTTTGAGCAAAGCCGGTACTACAATTTGACATCTTCACTCTAGGTGATATTAATTTTGTTTGTGTTCATCCACTGAGGCTGTTCTGTTACCACTATTTGAAGATTGGACAACACTATTCATGTAATTCAAGTGTTTTAATAATGATCAAGAAAATCAAGAATCTGGACATCAAAGTCAATTCAAGAAGACTAAAGGAAGCTCAAAGATTTACAAGAAAATTCAAGTTGGAAGCAAACTCAAAGACATTGAAGACTTAGTTTATAAGTTGTGAGTGAATGAAATCAAAAGGTAATCATCACTCAGCTCAGAGTGCTTTATCTAGAAAACTGTTTTTGGAAAAACATATGATTTCAAATTAAAATAAAGATTTTATTTTATTTGGGAATATTTGTCCTCCAACAATTAAAGGAATATCTTATTTTGATTTTGTGAACGTTGTGAGGCTATGAAAAATAAATCATATTGATTAAAATAAAGATTATTTTATTTGGGAATATTTGTCCTCCAATAATTAAAGGAATCTTTGATTTTATTTTCTGAACGTTGTGAGGCTCTGAATAGAGTAAAAGATTTGATTTCGAATTAAAATAAAGTTTTCATTTCATTTGGGAATTCTGTCTATTTAAGAAGCATATCAGGGCTTTTTAGAAATACACCTGACTGAAACATTCTAAGCAATATTCTTTCTGAAAAGCTTTACACATTTTCTCTGAGTTTCTTGAGCCACGAAATTTCATGTTTTGAAAAGAGAAAATATTTCTTTGTGCTTTAATATTTTATCTTGAGGAAACTCTGAGCAGAGCAGGTGCTACAATTTGAGATCTTCACTCCAGGTGATATTGTTTTTGTTCATCTTCTGAGGCTGTTCAGAGGAGGTGTTTTATCTTTCCTTGTGTGATTCAAGGAAAGTGTTTCATTCCTTGTGTTGACTCAAGGAATGGTTGGTTATCTCTTGTGGGTTTCAAGAGATTGTGAGGTTTATCTTTAATTTTCTATTTTGCATGTTTCACTTGTGATTAGTGGTTGTAAAATTGTGATAAATTAAATATAGTGAGAGTGGGTGATCATCTCAGGTTGAGGTGATTGGGAACTGGACGTAGGGTTAAGGTTTAACCCGAACCAGTATAAATCTCTGGTTTTATCTTTCTCTTTCCCTTATCTCTTTATTTTTCCGTTGCGCTATATTAAATATCTGCTAAGACTGATTAATTCAAGAGGGCTAAAATTTGAATTAATTAAACGTTAAAGTTTTAATTTTTATTCCATCAATTCACCCCCCTCTTGATGCTACTTGGTAACATGTTCAGAGGAGGTGTTTTTAATTCCTTGTGTGACTTAAGGAAGGTGTTTTTCATTCCTTGTGTGACTCAAGGAAGGTGTTTTTCATTCCTTGTGTGACTCAAGGAAGGTGTTTTCATTCCTTGTGTGACTTAAGGAAGGTGTGGCAATCTCTTGTGGGTTTCAAGAGATAGTGAGGTTTGATCTTTAATTTTTCTATTTTTGCATGTTTCACTTGTATTAGTGGTTGTAAAATTTTGATTAATTAAAGATAGTGAGAGTGTGTGATCATCTCAATTTGAGGTGTTTGGGAACTGGATGTAGGGTTAAGGATTTAACCCAAAGCAGTATAAATTTCTGGTGTTTCTCTCTCCCTTTCCTTATCTTTTATTTTTCCGTTGCGCATTATAAAATTTCTGCTTGACTAATTAAATCAAGAGGGATAAAATTTGAAAGGAAAGCGATTAAAGTTTTAATTTTTATTGCATCAATTCACCCCCCTCTTGATGCCACTTGACAACAATTTCTTCTTCTTCTTCTCATGGAGGGTTTCCTCTACGGTAAGAAACAACCCACTAGGGTGCACCATGCATAAAAATATTACTAATTATGAAAGAAAATGTGACATTAAAATAATAATATTTATTATTAATTATTAAACTAATAATTCATTTATTATAGTATATTTATAATATTAAAATAAGAACATTATTTTCATAAATTATTAATAGTGACAATAGTTATTTTAACAAAAATTTCTATTAAACATTAAAAATTATATAAACTTAGAATTAAAAAAAATTCTTATTTATTTATATTAGATTGGGTTTCTAAAAATTAAATTAAATTTATTATTAATATTAAAATTTTAATTTTTATTATATTACAATTTTTATTTTTTAATTATTATATTTATTTAATAATTTAACATTATTTTCTTTTCTAGTTTTGTTTTATTTTTTGTCTGGTTATTTTTTATTCAATTAATTAAATTTTTTTATTAAGTAAAATAAATAATTAAATTATTTCACTTATTTTAAAAATAAAATAGTACATTTATGATTAAAATATATTTAATTTAAAATTTTATAAGGTTTTCAAAGTAATATTAATTATATGTTTTTCTTAGATTTTATCATTTAAGTAGGTTTATACTCCGTTTTTTCATCTTCCTCTTCTTTCCTTTTCCCCTTCTTCTTCTCATGGAGGGCTTCCTCTACGAGAAAAAACAACCCATCAGGATGCACCTGCATAAAAATATTAATAATTATGAAAAAAATGTGACATTAAAATAATAAAAATTATTATTAAAATAATAATTAATTTAGTATGATATATTTATGATGTTAAAGTAATAGTATTATTTTCATAAATTATTAACTGTGACAATAGTTATTTTAACTAAAATTTCTATTAAACATTAAAAATTATATAAACTAAGAATTAAAAAAAAGGTTCTTATTTATTTATATGAGATTGAGTTTCTAAACATTAAATTTAATTTATTATTAATATTAAAATTTTAATTTTTATTATATTTACAATTTTTTTAACTATTATATTTATTTGATAATTTAACATTATTTTTCATACGAGTTTCTTTTTATTTTTTGTCTAGTTATTTAATTTTCTTTTATTTAATTAATTAAAATAAATAATTAAATTATTTTATTTATTTTAAAAATAAAACAGTACATTTATGATTAAAATATATTGAATTTAAAATTTTATAAGATTTTCAAAGTATTATTATTTATATGTTTTTCTGAGATTTTATTATTTAAGTAGGTTTATACTCCTTTTTTTTTTTCTTCTTCCTTTACCTTGTCTTCTTCTCATGTAGGGTTTCCTCTACAATAAGAAATGACCCACCAAGGTGCAACGCCTGCATAAAAATATTGATAATTATGAAAGAAAATCTGACATTAAAATAATAATAATTATTATTAATTATTGAAATAATAATTATTTTATGATGGTATATTTATGATATTAAAATAATAATATTATTTTCATAAATTATTAATAGTGAAAATAGTTATTTTAACTAAAATTTCTATTAAACATTAAAAATTATATAAACTAAGAATTAAAAAAAAAACTCATATTCATTTATATTAGATTGAATTTCTAAACATTAAATTTAATTTATTATTAATATTAAAATTTTAATTTTTATTATATCTACAATTTTAATTTTTTAATTATTATATTTACTTAATAATTTAACATTATTTTCTTTACCAATTTCGTTTTATTTTTTGTCTAGTTATTTAATTTTCTTTTATTCAAGTAATTAAATGTTTTAATTAAGTAAGATAAATAATTAAATTATTTTATTTATTTTAAAAATAAAATTGAACCTTTATGATTAAAATATATTTAATTTAAAATTTTATAGGATTTTTAAAATATTATTAATTATATGTTTTTCTGAAATATTATTATTTAAGTAGGTTTATACTCCGTTTTTTCTTCTTCCTCTTCTTTCATTTTCCTCTTCTTCTTCTCGTGGAGGGTTTGCTCTACGACAAGAAACAACCCATCAAGGTGCAACACCTGCATAAAAGTATTAATAATTATGAAAAAAATTATGACATTAAAATAATAATAATTATTTAATTAATAATTAATTTAGTATGGTTTATTTATGACATTAAAATAATAATATTATTTTCATAAATTATTAATAGTGTCAATAGTTATTCTAACTAAAATTTCTATTAGACATTAAAAATTATATAAACTAAAAATTAAAAGAAAAAACTCTTATTCATTTAGATTATTGAGTTTCTAAACATTAAACTTAATTTATTATTAATATTGAAATTTTATTTTTTATTATATCTACAATTTTTATTTTTTAATTATTATATTTATTTAATAATTTAACATTATTTTCTTTACAAGTTTCGTTTTATTTTTTGTCTAGTTATTTTATTTTATTTTATTCAATTAATTAAATGTTTTAATTAAGTAAAATAAAGAATTAAATTATTTTATTTATTTTAAAAATAAAATAGTACATTTATGATTAAAGTATGTTTAATTTTATAATTTTATAAGATTTTCAAAGTATTATTGATGAAGAGAATTTTTCAGTCATCTTTAATCTCTTTTTCAAATAATGATTCCCTTTAAAATGTAGTATAGGAAACCAAGATATCAATCCAAGGAGTGGTGAGAATGAATTAGGCAAAGATCAAGTTAAGAGTGGGGAAATGAATGTTATGTAATGATGTTTGATGTGTAAATGATGTTTTTATGATATGACAATACAATGTTTATGTTTCTAAATTTTATTTTGAAATGAAATGAAGTATGAAAACATATTAATGCAATGTAGAAGTTTAAAGAATAGTGTTGATGATGTTGGGAATGAATGATAAAATGTTACTGTTTTTATGTTTATTTAAACAATGCAGTGATGAAATTAAAGTGTGGTGGATTATGAAACAGTGGAATGATAATGCATGGAACTAAAAAGAAATAAGAGAATGCAAATTGCTATGAGTAGGAATGAATGATGGATGCAGTGGAAAATCAATTATAAAACAAATGTGTGGTTATGCAATGCAATGCAGAATTGAAAGCAATAGAGGGGGTTTTATATTGATTAAAATTGAATGAAAATACAGAAAGTAAAATGTAATGTACTGGATAGTATTCAAGGATTATTTCTACCTAACAATTATGGGAAAATAAAGATCAAAACAAGAAAAACAAATACCAAAATAAGAATGTGAACAGTAACTATGAACATGACAGTAACTATGTGCAATTTCAGAAACTAAACTACTTCAACTTTGAGTAAATCTATTTCTAAATTGTGTAGAATTGAAACTAACACTAAAGTCTGCAATTGGAACTAAACAGAAAGCACTAAAGAAAGCATTAAAACTCAGAAAGTTTCACAGCTCAAACTAGTTGAAAGTGTTGGACTCTTCTCAAAGCATGAAACTAGAGTGTTCCCAATTAAACACCCCCTTGAAAGACATTCAAGTGTTTCAAGCTCTTAGAACAATACCAAAGAAACCTTTTTTTACTAATTAAAATCTGTAAAACAGTCCAAGAACTACACTACAAAACAAGTAAAGTGCAGAATTGAAATAGATGTGTTGCTAAAAATAAATTGCAAGAAACTAAAGAAAGAACTTGAATCAGTGACCATGAATGCAATGCTGTAGCCAATCTTGACTCTCAAAGATTCCTCCATTTGAAAACTCAATTAACCAATCAAGGATTCATTCAAGATTGCAAAAGATTCACAGGCTTTAATTCCACTCTCAACTGAGAAGCTTCCTCAAAGAAAACCAAGGAGAAATTGTTAACAATTAGCATCAAGAGGGGGGGGGGGTGAATTGATGTAATAAAAATTAAAACTTTAGCGTTTATGTAATTCAAATTTTAACCCTCTTGATTTATTTAGTCTAGTAGATAATTTATAAAGCGCAACGGAAAAGTTAAAAGATAAGGGAAAGAGAAAGATAACACCAGAGATTTATACTGGTTCGGGTTAAACCTTAACCCTACATCCAGTTCCAATCACCTCAACCTAAGATGATCACCCACTCTCACTATCTTTAATTTATCACAATTTTACAACCACTAATCACAAGTGAGACATGCAAAATAGAAAATTAAAGATAAACCTCACAATCTCTTGAAACCCACAAGAGATAACCAACCATTCCTTGAGTCACACAAGGAATGAAACACTTTCCTTGAATCACACAAGGAAAGATAAAACACCTTCTTTGAACAGCCTCAGAGGATGAACAAAAACAATATCACCTGGAGTGAAGATCTCAGACTGTAGCACCTGCTTTGCTCAGAGTTTCCTCAAAATAAAATATTAAAGCACAAAGAAATATTTTCTCTTTTCAAAACATGAAATTTCGTGGCTCAAGAAACTCAGAGAAAATGTGTAAAGCTTTTCAGAAAGAATATTGCTTAAAATGTTTCAGTCAGGTGTATATCTGAAAAGCCTTGATATGCTTCTTAAATAGACAGAATTCCCAAATGAAATGAAATCTTTATTTTAATTCAAAATCAAATCTTTTACTCTGTTCAGAGTCTCACAACGTTCAGAAAATAAAATCAAAGATTCCTTTAATTGTTGGAGGACAAATATTCCCAAATAAAATAAAATCTTTATTTTAATTTGAAATCAATATGATTTACTTTTTCAGAGTCCCTCAACGTTCACAAAATCAAAATCAGATATTCCATTAATTGTTGGAGGATTTTTCGCAACATTTGATTTTCAAAAATCTCCGAGCATAATCGATTATGTTAAGGACATAATCGATTATTGCCGCAAGTAATACATTTATAAAATTCACATAATCGATTAGATAATCGATTATTGCCGCATCTCATTTATTTCCAAAATCCATAATCGATTATGTAATCGATTATTCCAGTGTCTCATTTATTTTCAAATTTCCATAATCGATTATGTAATCGATTATTGCAGTGTTTTATAGTTTTTCTAGAAATAGTTTTCTTGAGAGAATACTTTGATCTGAGTCATGATTACCTTTTGATTTCATTCACTCACAGCTTATAAACTAAGTCTTCAATGTCTTTGAGCTTGCTTCCAACTTGAATTTTCTTGTAAATCTTTAAGCTTCCTTTAGTCTTCTTGGGTTATCTTTGATGTCCTGATTCTTGATTTTCTTGACCATTATTAAAACACTTGAATACTTGAATAGAGTTGTCCAATCTTCAAATAGTGGTAACAGAAATTTCGAGTTCAAGCATTGTGTAGCATGTGCTTTCATTTTCACAAAAACTTGTTCAAAGCTAAAGCATTTAAAACTCGAAAACAATAAAGAACAACACAATGAACAAGGAGAAGAGGCACCAGAACAAAGAAACAAAGAGATTCATGGATTAAAATGCAAGAAATCTACAAAGAAAGTGCTAGAGCACAAAGCTGAAAAACCTGGAACGCGAAACGTCACTACAAGAAGAATTGAAAGCGAAAACTTTGAAATCTGAGTGGCAAATCTGCGTAATTACAAAGCATAATCTCCTACTTATACTACAAAATCATTACAATCACTGTACGCGCCTTGAGTTAACTTGAGGGAGACCAGAACTTGAGGAACGCTTTTCCTGAACTGTAGCTACTGTTGCTTACTTCGAACACGTCTGAAAAATCCGTTTCAACTCCGATTTGCTTGATTCAAGTTTCTTTGAAAAGATAATTTAGTCCTCTTTCAAATTGTACCAGTTTTGTGATTTTTGGATCTCAATTGAGCCCTGTGGACTCAAATCTCTAGGACAGACTCGTTGACCACTCCAACTAAAGGCCAACTGATAATTGACCCAATTTAATAACATGGAAAAAATCCAATTTGACTCCGTTTTGCATGATTCAAAATCTGGATGAAAGCCCATTAAGTCTATTTTCTCGTGCCACCAATTTCAGGATTTTAAATTGAATTTATTTATATTAGATTGAATTTCTAAACATTAAATTTAATTTATAATTAATATTAAAACTTTAATTTTTATTATATCTATAATTTTTATTTTTTACTTATTATATTTATTTAATAATTTAACATTATTTTCTTTACTAGTTTTTTTATTTTTTGTCTAGTTATTTAATTTTCTTTTATTCAATTAAGTAAAATAAATAATTAAATTATTTTATTTATTTTAAAAATAAAATAGTACATTTATGATTAAAATATATTTAATTTAAAATTTTACAACATTTTCAAAATATTATTAATTATATGTTTTTCTGAGATCTTATTATTTAAGTAGGTTTATACTCTATTTTTTCTTCTTTTTTTTCTTTTCTTTCTCCCTTCTTTCCTTTTCCTCTTTTGTCTCTGTCTTCTTCTCATGGAGGGTATCCTCTACAACAAGAAACAACCCACCAAGGTATACCACCTGCATAAAAATATTAATAATTAAGCAAATAAATGTCACATTAAAATAATAATAATAATAAATTATTAAAATAATAATTAATTTTTTATGGTATATTTATGATATTAAAATAATAGTATTATTTTCATAAATTATTAATAGTGAAAGTAGTTATTTTAACTAAAATTTCTATTAAACATTAAAAATTATATAAACTAAGAATTAAAAAAAATATTATTCATTTAGATTGAGTTTCTAAAAATTAAATTTAATTTATTATTAATATTAAAATTTTTATTTTTATTATATCTACAATTTTTATTTTTTAATTATTATATTTATTTAATAATTTAACATTATTTTTTTTACCAATTTCGTTTTATTTTTTATCTTATTATTTTATTTTATTTTATTCAATTAATTACATGTTTTAATTAAGTAAAATAAATTAATTAAATAATTTTATTTATTTTAAAAATAAAATAGTACATTTATGATTAAAATATATTTAATTTAAAATTTTATAAGATTTTCAAAGTATTATTAATTAAATTTTTTTCTGAGATTTTATTATTTAAGTAGGTTTATACTTCGTTTTTTCTTCTTTCTCTTCTTTCCTTTTCCTCTTCTTCTCATGGAGGGTTTCCTCTACGACAAGAAACAACCTATTAGGATGTAACACCTGCATAAAAATATTAATAATTATGAAAAAAATGTGATATTAAAATAATAATAATTGTTATTAATATAATAATTAATTTAGTATGGTATATTTATGATATTAAAATAATATTATTATTTTCATAAATTATTAACAATGACAATAATTATTCTAACTAAAATCTCTATTAAACATTAAAAATTATATAAATTAAGAATTAAAAAAAAGTTCTTATTCATTTATATTATATTGAGTTTCTAAACATTAAATTTAACTTATTATTAATATTAAAATTTTAATCTTAATTATATCTACAATTTTTATTTTTTAATTATTATATTTATTTAATAATTTAACATTATTTTCCTTATGAGTTTCCTTTTATTTTTGTCTAGTTATTTAATTTTCTTTTATTCAATTATTTAAATGTTTTAATTAAGTAAAATAAATAATTAAATTATTTTATTTATTTTAAAAATAAAACAGTACATTTATGATTATAATATATTTAATTTATAATTTTATAAGATTTTCAAAGTATTATTAATTATGTTTTTCAGAGACTTTATTATTTAAGTAGGTTTATGCTCCGTTTTCTCTTCTTCTTCTTCTCTTTCCTTTTCCTCTACTTCTCATTGAGGGTTTCCTCTATGATAAAAAATAACCCACCAGGGTGTAACACCTGCCTAAAAATATTAATAATTATGAAAGAAAATGTGATATTAAAATAATAATAATAATTATTATTAATTATTAAAATAATAATTAATTTATTATGGTATATTTATGATATTAAAATAATAACATTATTTTCATAAATTATTAATAATGACAATAGTTATTTTAACTAAAATTTCTATTAAACATTACAAATTATATAAACTAAGAATTAAAAAAAAATTTATTCATTTATATTAGATTGAGTTTCTAAATATTAAATTTATATTATTATTAATATTAAAATTTTAATTTTTATTATATCTACAATTTTTATTTTTTATATATTATATTTATTGAATAATTTAACATTATTTTCTTTACTAGTTTCATTTTAGTTTTTGTCTAATTATTTAATTTTATTTTATTCAATTAATTAAATATTTTAATTAAGTAAAATAATTAATTAAATTATTTTATTTATTTTAAAAGTAAAATATATTTAATTTAAGATTTTGAAAGTATTATTAATTATATGTTTTTCTGAGATTTTATTATTTAAGTGTTATCATTCTTTGAAGGCTGCACAATTCTGCACAAGTGCTCAAATGTTTTAATAATGATCAAGAATCAGGACATCAAAGGAATATCAAGATATTCAAAGGAAATTCAATTGAGAAACTCAAGAAAACTAAAATTGGAAGCTCAAAGATTTACAAGACATACAAGATGAGAAGACCTTAGTTGATAGTTAGTTGTGCCCTGTACCAAAAGGAGTAACTGATGTTGAAAGGTAATCATCACTCAGCTCAGAGATTTTCTCAAGAAAATTAATTTTTAAAAATATAAAATTCGTACTATGATAATCGATTATATGATGAACATAATCGATTATGTTTTTTGGAAATTTTTAAAAGAAGAATTTGTCACTGGAATAATCGATTAGGTAATCGATTATGTATTTTTGAAAAGCTTTTGTCACAGGAATAATCGATTAGGTAATAGATTAAGTATTTGAAACTTGAAAAGAAATTTCTCTCGGAAATAATCGATTAGGTGCTTTTGAATTAAAAAGGTTTTAACACAGTGATAATCGATTAGTTGTTTTTTTGAAAAGTTCAAAGCACGGTCATAATCGATTATGTAAATACCTTAATCAATTATGTTGGAAAATTTATGAAAAATATTCGTTGCATAAAATTCTCCTAAAATAAAGGTTGATTTGGATTCATATTTTCTAAACGTTGGATAATATATGAAGAGAATAAAAATTGATTTCGAATTAAAAATTAATAAAAAATTATTTGTGAATTTTTGGCTATATATTAAGCAAATCAGGGTTTATCAATAACACAACTTCTATACATCTTGAGCCACGAAAATTCATATTTAAAAGAGAATATTTTCTGTGCATATTTTTTCTGAGAAAATCTTGAGAAGTCTCTAAGCTAAGTCGATGCTACAGTTTGATATCTACACTCCAGGTGATATTATTTTGTTTGATTTCATCCTCTAAGGCTATTCAGAGGAGGTGTTTTTCATTCCTTGTGTGATTTAAGGAAGGTGTTTTCATTACTTGTGTGACTCAAGGAAGGTGTGGCAATCTCTTGTGGGTTACAAGAGATAGTGAGGTTTGATCTTTAATTTTTCTATTTTTGCATGTTTCACTTGCATTAGTGGTTGTAAAATTCTGATTAATTAAAGATATGTTGTCAAATGGCATCAAGAGGGGGGGTGAATTGATGCAATAAAAATTAAAACTTTAACTCTTATTTAATTCAAATTTTAACCCTCTTGAATTAATTAGTCTAGCAGATATTTGATAAAACGCAATAGAAAATTTAAAAGATAAGGGAAAGAAAGAAGAACACAGGAATTTATACTAGTTCGAGTTAAATCCTTAACCCTACGTCAAGTTCCCAATCACCTCAACCTGAGATGATCACACACTCTTATATCTTTAATTTATCAGAATTTTTACAACCACCACTAATCACAAGTGAAACATGCAAAAATATACAAATTAAAGATTACCTCACAATCTCTTGAAACCCACAAGAGATTACCACACATTCCTTGAGTCCCACAAGGAATGAAACACCTTCCTTGAATCACACAAGGAATGAAAACACTTTCCTTGAATCACACAAGGAATGAAAAAACTTTCCTTGAATCATACAAGGAAAGAGAAAACACTTCCTCTGAACAGCCTTAGAGGATGAACATAAACAAGAAAAATATCACCTGAGAGTGAAGCTGTCAAACTGTAGCACCGACTCTGCTCAGAGTCTCTTCAAGATTTTTCACAAAAAGATAATTGCTTAGAAAAACATTCCCACTTTCAAAACATGAAATTTCGTGGCTCAAGATACTCAGAAAAAGTGTGAAGCGTTTCAGAGAAAATGTGTAAAAGAGCGTATGAGTGAGGTATCTTGAAAAATCCTGATATGCTTATTAAATAATCAAATATTCCTAAATAAAATATTTTTTATTTTATTTTTAATTTGAAATTAAATTTTTACTCTGTTCAGAGACTCCAACGTTCAGAAAATTCCAATCAAAGATACTCCTTTATTTTCGGAGAATTTTTCGCAACGTTTATTTTTTTTCAAAAATCTTCGAACATAATCGATTACGTTATGGACATAATCGATTATTGCAGAGAGAAATACTTTCAGTTTCGAAATAAATAATCGATTACTTAATCGATTTTTCCAAAGAGAAAAACTTTCAGTTTCAAAATAATCGATTACTTAATCGATTATTCTAGAGAGCTTTTTATTTTTCAAAATACATAATCGATTACCTAATCGATTATTCCAGTGATAAAATTCTTCTTAAAAATTTCCAGAAACATAATCGATTATGTTCTATATATAATCGATTATTACAGTGAGTTTTATAGTTTTCGAAAATAGTTTTCTTGAGAAAACACTCTGAGCTGAGTGATGATTACCTTTTGATATCATTCACTCTTAACTATCAACTAAGTCTTCTGTGTCTTTGAGCTTGCTTCCAACTTGAGTTTTGTTGAGTTTTCTTTGATGTCCTGATTCTTGATATTCTTGATCATTATTAAAACACTTGAATTACTTGTATAGAGTTGTCCAATCTTCAAAGAGTGATAACAATCTCCCCCTATAGAGTTTTCCAATCTTCAAAGAGTGATAACAATCTCCCCCTTTTTGATGATGATCAAGAAAAATATAAGTGTACCTATGTGTTGAGACTAATCCAGAAACTTGCAACAGTATTAGTATTAGTATATATAATTATTAAAACTCCCCCTGCTTATGATATAATTCAACAGTCCAGAAAAAAAATAAGCAGAAAAATAATCAGAAATCAACACACATACACATAAGAAAATTCTCCCCCTTTTTACTAGATCATAATTAAAAAGGACAATAAAGAAGCACACAAAAATACAAAACTTAGCTCAAGACCTAAAAATACAAAAAGCTAACAGCTAACTCTAAGCGTCATCATCATTGTCTTGATTTTGAGCTTCTCTCAATTCACGCTCCATAGAACAAAATTCTCCCCCTTTTTACTAGATCATAATTAAAAAGGACAATAAAGAAGCACACAAAAATACAAAACTTAGCTCAAGACCTAAAAATACAAAAAGCTAACAGCTAACTCTAAGCGTCATCATCATTGTCTTGATTTTGAGCTTCTCTCAATTCACGCTCCATAGAAGAAATACGATCTTCAAAATCTTCTAAGCTTCTTCTGATTGTTGTATTGAGCTCCTCAAAACTAGTTCTGACATAAGAGTTTAGGCTGTCATAGTTTTGTTGAAGGGCCTGATATCGCTGTTCAGAAACAGCACTGAAATCCAACTACCACTTCTGAATATTTTCCAGCATTTGAAAATACTGGTCTGGAAGGACAGCCTGTGGTTGAGGATGAGGCATGTCTTCATCCATAGCAGCTGGAGCCCTTTCTTGCTCAGCAGGAGCAGTCCATATATTTTCTATTTTCTGTAGTCCCATCTTGTTCAACACATTCTTCCCAATGTTGCTGTGATTGTCCATTACTTCACGAGTTTCTCCCTCAACAGAAACACCACAGTGAACAAAAATTTTGGTAATGAACAGAGTATAAAGAAGATGGGAATGCAATCTCTTGGCCTTAATCATGTAATCAGTAATAATAGTAGGCCAATCCAAAGCTAAACCATTATTTATACCATAAATTAACAGCAGATCTTTAGTGGTCAGCTGTGCTTGATTTGATCCTCTAGGACAGAGCAACCAACTTATTATGTAAGCCAATAATCTCTCATTGACTCGCATAGGGCCAGTCCTATAGAGGTTGAAATTTCCGTTATAATTTTCCTTCAGATAAGAACGGTAAACTTCTCATGGAAGGTTTCCTCTATGATAAGAAACAACCCACCAGGGTGCAGCACCTGCATAAAAATATTAATAATTATGAAAGAAAATGTGACATTAAAATAATAATAATTATTATCATTAATTATTAAAATAATAATTAATTTATTATGGTATATTTATGATATTAAAATAATAACATTATTTTCATAAATAATTAATAGTGACAATAGTTATTTTAACTAAAATTTCTATTAAACATTAAAAATTATATAACCTAAGAATTAAAAAAAAATCTTATTCATTTATATTAGATTGAATTTCTAAACATTAAATTTATATTATTATTAGTATTAAAATTTTAATTTTTATTATATCTACAATTTTTATTTTTTAATTATTATATTTATTTAAAAATTTAACATTATTTTCTTTACCAATTTTGTTTTAGTTTTTGTCTAGTTATTTAATTTAATTTTATTCAATTAATTAAATATTTTAATTAAGTAAAATAAATAATTAAATTATTTTATTTATTTTAAAAATAATATAGTACATTTATGATTAAAATATATTTAATTTAAGATTTTCAAAGTATTATTAATTATATATTTTTCAAAAATTTTATTATTTAAGTAGGTTTATACTCCGTTTTTTTTTCTTCTTCTTCTTCTTTTCTTTTCCCCTTTTGTCTTTGTCTTCTTCTCATGGAGGGTTTCTTCTCTGTCTTTGTCTTTTTTAAACAAAAATTAATTTATCATTATAATAATTTAAAATAATTTTTATATTTATATTTGAAATTTAAATATATTTTGTACAAATTTGCACAATGAAATTTTAATTATGTTTCAAAAATATTATAGATTTGAAAGTAGTTAATGAAATAAAATCTAATTAAATTAATGAATATTGAAAAATATAATACATAAAGAATTTGACCCCTTCAGTAGAGAGACACTCCTTCCTTTATTTGAAGTTAGTTTTTTATATTCTTTTTTTTAGTAAGAATATAAATAAATATTAATTTCATTAATATAAAATATCAAATTCTTTTCAAGTGTCAAATAGTTGTACATTCCAACTACAAAAGTAAATACATAAAAAAATCGTAACTACACGTTCCTACTCCACCACTGTCTATTCATCCTTATGAGTAACACTTCTTAAAACATTGTTTGCTCCATGTATAACATGATCATCACAATTCAACAGGAACATAACACTACAAAAAGAGGCATTACCTATGATAAAAATTTGTAGGTAAAGCCTAAAATCTCTAGGTAATTCAAATCTACCTACAAATTTTCTAGAATAGAAAATTGGTATGCAATATAGTGGTAGGTAATTTACTTAAATATTTATTTTTTGTTTTTGTAGGTAATATCATCCGTGAATAAATTTATGAATTTTTATTAATATGCAATTTATCTACGAGATTTTAATTTGTAGGTAAATTACTGATAGGCTTTGATTTTCAATTTCAATTTTGGTCATTCATCTATGCCTTCAAATGCTTGATTCTTCCCTTAGACATTTTGTAAGGTTGATCAAGGTGTCAAATCCTAGGAGCAGTGTGTGAGTAGGCTTCTATCTAGCTGTTATGGATGAGGGATGTGTTTATGTAGTATAAATGCTTTGACTAATGATATTCGAAAGAAATGCGATTTGATTAGATGATGAAAGGATGAATGCAGCTTGTATGATATGGAATGATTGATGATGTATGATTGTTATATTTTTGTTGTTTGAATTTATTATTTTATGTGAGAATGGTGTGCTTTGGTTGATGCTAATATGCTGGACGTATTGTATAAAATGTAGGTAAGGGGGGTTTTAGTTTCGAAAGAAAGATGACATTGCTTGTAATGTAAGAATCACTACTAGAAAAAAGGGTTTTTACGTTGGTTAAATTTGACAATTAACGTAAAAAAACGAGGCGTCATTGAATCAGGCGACATTAAATTTAACGTCGGTTATTAAAATAATCGACGTTGAAACATTATGATATAACGTCGGTTAGTTAAAAGTGTATTATATAACGTCAGTTTTTTTTATAACCGACGTTAAAAGGTTATAATATAACGTCGGTTGTTTTATAACCGACGTTGAAATTGGTTTATTTTATTGATTTAACGTCGGTTATTGAAATAACCGACGTTGAAAAATGGATTTAACGTCGTTTTATGCCATAACCGACGTAGATTTTCGATCAATTTTGTGCATTTCTAAATTTTTTTATATTAATATTTCTGTTATAAGACCTGGTAATCGCATATATATTAATGAAATGTTATTATAACAAGTAAACAATTACAATTATAATTACAAATAATGAAACAAAATTCCCATTTCATAAATATACAATTACAATGAATCATTTAGATTCAATAAGTAACCTAAACCCTAACTCTCTTTGTGTATGTGCAATTGTTTGTTCCTTCCTAATTTGATTTTGTACAAGTTTGTCTAATTCCCTAACTCTGTCTATTCAATTGTTGGTTCCTAATTTTAACAAAGTGTGCTGCCCATTGATCTCTAACCGTTTGTATGGTTTGATTAGGCAATGCTTCTTTCTCTGTAAATACCTGTAAAAACGAAATAACTTATTCATTAGTTCTGATTATAACAAATAAATTGAATGTAACAATTTAGTTAATCATGAAATGATACTTACCTGGTCCCAAGTGTCTGTGATGTTTCCAAAAATAATGAGCCACATCCAATACATCACGTAATATCCACACTCGAATGCACCTGGTTGTTGTTACACTAAAAAATACGACTTATTAATATATAGTTTAGCAAAAAAACTTAAATTAGATACACTAAAAAGGTACATACCGTAATTAAATTCCAAGTTGGAGGGATGCTTGTGTGTTTTCCACGTAAACTACTGCAAACCTTAAGTACACTGATGAAAAATATTGGTTAGGGTTTAGGCTTTAAAATAAAAGAACTCATATTAAAAATACATACCCGTTTACAATACTTTTGATGTCAATGTCAGGTTTCCTCCCCAATGAGCAGAACCAACACACAACATTCTTCTTAGGTAAAATAACCAATAGCTGCCAATGGTTTCTGTATAATTACCAATAATTAGAAGTTATTGAATACAATAATATAAGAAAAAATGATATTTTGCATAACTTACTGGTTTAAATAAGCCCCGAGGTATATCTCTCTCTTTGACTCCATCACCCAGCCTTGGATATATTTTTTAACTTCTTCTCTTCTATTTCCTGATTTTTGTATTGATTGGGGCTCCAGGAATCCATAAGTATCTACACAGCCTTGCTCCTCTGCCATCTGATGCAGCATCCTATAATATACCAATGTGGTTAACATGCATACATGTCATATAACCCTAAATAAAGCAGTGTATGTAAAAGCTATTACTTACAGTGTCCAAACTTGTAGAACAGCTATGTTTAGACATTGATTTCCTTGAGCAATCTCTAAGGCACCTGTGTAGGCAATGTATATAGGGAATTCTTCATTCTGCACCCCAAACAACCGAGCATCCCATTGTAGTTCAAATTCCTTAATAAACAGCTGTGGAGAAATTGCCAGCAAATCATATATGGGTCTTGCTGATTCCTCCACATCCGGTGTCTTCTCCTTCTTCTCCTTCTTCTCCTTCTCCTTCTCCTTATCCTTAAATGCATGATTGTACCATTTTTTACATAATAATTAGTAACAATCAAGTAAATAATTAAATTAATGTTAAAGTTAGAAATGAGAGACAAACCTTTACAAGAAGCGGTTTTACCAGATGCCTAGGCCATGCAATGAAGGTTTGAAGGGCCTGTTCCACTGTCTGCACCTCATCAGTGGGGACAGGGACTACAGCAGCAACATCTATAACCTCTTCAACCACCACTTTGACTAAGTTATGTGCCAAAGCAATTGTGTGGATGGTTTTTGCCTCGGAGTCAACTGATGCATTGGCCACCAATTTTTGTTCACCCTTATCATCCTCAATCCACAATCTACATTTATTCAGCCCTGTGGATGTCTTGGGATCAACAACAGGCCCTTCACTAGTCCCTTCAGCAATAATCGGCTCAGCACAACTACCCTTAGTGCTAACTCGTGCACCTACAAATATGAAAAAAATATAAACTTGTAAATTAAGTTAGCAAGCAATTAAATAAATTATAAGATATAAATTGTTACCTGATGTAGGAGGAACAGGCTCAACGGATTGAATGGTCTGTGAAATCGATGCTAGAGTCGGACCAAAGGCCTGCATGAACTCCTCCCTGACTCGTTCAGTGATGGATGAAGTCAATT
>BDMB01000084.1:729470-835373 GCA_016859785.1 Macrotyloma uniflorum | reverse complement strand
GATTTAACATCGGTTCACCCATTCCCATAAACACTACATTGGTCACCCTATGCTTCAGGACCTCCTCAATGGCCAAGACCTGTTCACATAAGATGAATTTTATCTCCGTCTTGTAGAAAACCAAGTCAAGCTTGTTTCAGAACATTTATAATCCTAAAATAAAGCCTCTTATCTTTACGTTATACATTTTTTTTACTTTCTCATCTCTTTTTTAATCTCTTTAAATATATCTGACTATCTCATCAACCATGCAGGTAATCTAACATCAAGTTGCTTTAATGGACAAACATGGATGGGATAAGACACAAACCTGTTCAACGATTTCATGTCTCTGAAGATTCCTTGAAAACCCCCCTTTTCCAGTGGCACAAAAAGAGCAGCGTAAAGGGCAACCAACCTAATAACCAAACAACAGATGGCGATAAAAAAATAATGGAAATATCAGCACTGATTTTCACATAAACAAAAATTAGTTTCCAGATCAACTATACAAATACTACAGCAAAGAGGGAATTAATGATTCAGGAACCAGTGAAGCCCCTGTGATGAGACACATGCCGTGAGGCGAGTCAAACCTGAATCAACCATAACTGGAATGCCAACAGTTTCAATCAATCTATTGTCCTCCAACTTTAACAACAACTGAAAAAATCAAATGTCAAACCACCCCAAAAAAGAGTAAGAAGCCAAGGAAACACCCATAATCAAATTCCTTAAAGAACAAGTCAATATCCTACTTGTACCAAGTATAACATCAAAAGGAAAAAAGAAAAAAAACTCAAGCATTGGCATAATAATTCAGAACTCGTCCACAAAATCAATATTTCATTATCACGCAGACATCTTGAAACGTAAAATGGCCACTAATACAACAAAAAAACCATCAAAAAAAAAAACACTCTTCTACTTAAACCTTAAACCCTCCTTTGTGCTTTTCTTTAAAAATAAAATAAAATCATATATATATATATATATAAAGAAGATATTTTAGGAATATTATTTTAAAAATATGTAAAAGAAAACAAACAAACATGAAAGTTAAACTATCTTTGCAAAGCTAAAAAGACTCCATCAGATACATTTTCCCAATGTTTGGGAATTTTTTTAGTAAAAAATAAATCATGTTTGGGAGTATCATTTTTATTATTCGGTTCCTTATAAAAATTATTTTCAAAAAAAGTCTTATAAAATTACTTTAAATTTAAATTTTGGTTTTATAAGTACGTTATTTTAAACTTTGATTCGATTTATAAGATTGATTGATGCTATAATATTTATTGAAATTATGTGGTGTGTGAGAAAAATAAAAAATAAATGTTATGTTGAAAACCTAAGGTTATGTTTGGTAGAAGGAAAAAAAGGAGTTCATAGGTGAGTAAATAAAAGAAGGTAAATAAATGAGAATTAAGATAATAAAAAATTGATAATTTTTTTCTTAGAATGTTTATTCAATAATTAAAATTTATATATATTGATAATACTTTCATGTTGGAATTATTTCATTTTTTTTTCTTCCATCATAAGTTATTGAAATTATTAAAAAACTGTTTACTTTTTTTTTTTTCAATTCAAATTACCTTTAAAACCTTGTTAAAAAAAAATAAGGTTTACTTATTGTTGCTATGAATATTTTTTTCGAAAATAAAAGTGTTCACAAAAGAACAATTTATTTTGGAAAAATTTATATATTCTTTACAGTAAATTTAAGTTAAAATCACTTTTTTTAGAATAATAATAATTTAATTTTCTTTATTTCTAATTTAATTGAATAATTTAATTTTATTCTTAAAAAATTATTCACTATATTTATGATTACTATGTATTCATTTATCTGTAAAAAGATGAAAGAACGAGCTATATTAGAGTATCAGTATATCAGTACCAGTGTGCATGTTGACACAATTTTCATTGAAGTTTTGTAACATTTATTTTTGGGAATTGAACTTAACATTTATGTGCAGTTAATGTAAAATATTTTTCCTCAATAATCCAAGAAAATTCATCTTTCCATCAAATCATACCAATAATAATATACTAAAATATTAGTTTAAACAAGTGATAATAGCTTCTATTCTTTAATCATGTGGTCTGAATCTGTTAATGTCCTTTAAATTGGGAGTAGCCACATTGTGTGTATTTATATCCCTTGCAGTGTTCATCATTGAGAAAATGAATATTCCATATCAATGCATATCATGGTACAAAAAAATTCACTAATATGAAAATTTTAATATTATTACTGAATCAATAACTGTACAACAATCAGACATCTTAAGACAAGCTTAAGTGATATACATAAATATAATTACCAACTCGAGCAAAATCAGATCACATGAAATCAACATTCACTTTCACTTCTTTGTTGTTTCATGTTGTTTACCTCTATGCTGTTTGTGGCCATTGCTTGAGCTATGACCACTCCTTCTCACAGTTTGATCACGAGAGCTTCCCACCCCTGCACCAGTTTTGTCATCAGAATCCCGAAGTTCCTCTAATGTTCTCACACTTCATCCATTTTTGGTCTAAATCTTGGCTCCACAGAGAGGCATTGAATGGCAAGGTTGGCTACTTTCATCGCTTCGCGCATCGTGTATTGGCCTTCGATGCGAGCATCCATGACTTGGAAGATCCTTCTCTTAACAGTACTTAATTATTCTGTTATATTTTTCTGTTTTACTGAGCTGTACATTTATTTTTTCGTTATTCTCTCTGTTAGTCTTGTATATATACGTTATTTTCTGTAATAATAAAATCAGCCTTTGTTGATCATTCTTATGAGCTTTCTGCGCTCTTTCTCTTTATCCCGATTCCATATTCTTGTTATGGTATCAGAGCTCTTCATCTGAAGAGCTCTGCTGCGCATTCTGTTATCTTTCTTTTCCTATCATCATGAATGGTGAAGATCAAACACCTGGCGTTCATAGCTATCTTTATCTACATCCGAGTGAGAATCCTGCTACTCCTCTTGTGTCTCCTTTACTTGATGCAAATAATTACCATTCTTGGAGTCGTTCGATGTTAACTGCTCTTAGTGCTAAGAACAAAGTAGAATTTGTTAATGGAAATACACCACAGCCTTCTCCTTCCAATTCTTTGTTCAATGCTTGGCAACGCTGCAACAATATGGTTGTTTCTTGGCTTGTCCATTCAGTTTCTATTTCTATTCGTCATAGCATTTTGTGGATGGATCGTGCTGATGAGATTTGGAAAGATTTAAAGTCACGATACTCACAGGGCGATCTTCTTCGTGTTTCTGATCTTCAGTTTGAAGCCTCTTCAATGCAACAAGGAGAACTTACTGTTATTGAATTTTTCACCAAACTAAGGGTTGTTTGGGATGAACTTGAGAATTTTCGTCCGGATCCGATCTGCACCTGCTCTATCAAGTGCTCGTGCAAGGTTTCTTCTATTATTACTCAATGAAAATTGGAAGACCGAGCTATGCAGTTTTTACATGGTTTAAATGATCAGTATAGCAATGTTCGGTCACATGTTCTGCTTATGGATCCTTTGCCTCCTATTTCTAAAATTTTTTCATACGTAGCTCAGCAAGAACGTCAATTACTTGGAAATGTTAATTCTGATATGAAGGAAACACTGATTAATGCTGTGAACACTAGTTCTTGTACTTATTGTGGACGTGCAGGTCACACTGAAACTGTTTGCTACAGAAAACATGGATTTCCTTCCAATGCTGACAATAAAAATGGAAAACCTATCACTAATCGCAGTGGAAAAGTTTGTACACATTGTGGTAGGATTGGTCATACTGTTGAAGTTTGCTACAGAAAGCATGGGTTTCCACCTGGACACAAATTCTCCAATAACAAAAACAATGTCGTAAACAGCACCGTGACAGGTAATGGTAGAGTCACGGAGAATGATCAACAACAAGCACCTGAGAATCAAGATCTTCGTTTCTCTCCTCAGCAGTTTCAAGCCTTGCTGGCTTTAATACAACAACCAAACAATGGCACCTCAGCATCTTCTACTTATTGTGTCAATCAAATTGGTCCAAAGTCCTCTTCTATTACTGCAGGTATATGTGGTAATTCTTTGATCTGTTCTGCCAAAAACTCTCAAGTTCCTTGGATATTAGATTCAGGAGCTACAGATCATGTTTCTTCTTCATTACATAATTTTTCTTCTTATATTACAATTAGTCCTATGATTGTCAAACTTCCAAATGGTCAACATGTTACAGCCACTCATTCTGGTGTAATAAAATTTTCTGAGTTTTTTTTTCTTGTTGATGTTCTTTACATTCCTAACTTCAACTTCAATATTATTTCTGTTTCCAAATTAGTTTCCTCTCTTAAATGTGAACTAATTTTCTCTCATTCTTCATGTATCATTCAGGACTCGAAAACCAGGAGGAAGATTGGTACAGTTGATGTTCATGATGGTCTTTACACTCTTGCCCTTTAACCAATTGTTAACCATTTTTTACATTCTGTTACTGTCCATCCTCAGTGTAATAAGTTGCCAATTGATTTATGGCACTTCCGTTTGGGTCATCCTTCTTATCAACGTATGCTTATCATGAAGCAATGTTATTCATGCTTATCCAGTGATAGTACTTTTATCTGTAACACATGTCATTTAGCTAAACAACGAAAACTTCCTTTTTCATTAAGTCACTCTCATGCTTCTAAATCTTTTGAACTTTTACATATGGATATTTGGGGACCATGTTCTACTACTTCTATGAATGGACATAAATATTTTTTAACCATTGTGGATGACAACACACGATATACTTGGGTTTTTCTTATGGTTTCTAAGGCTGAAACTCGCTCTCACATAACTAATTTCATTGTTGAAATTGAAAATCAGTTTTCTGTATCTATTAAAACTATACGGACTGATAATGGAGTTGAATTTTTAATGTCCCAATATTTTTCTTCAAAAGGAATTATTCATCAAACTACTTGCATTGAAACTCCTCAACAAAATGGCATTGTTGAAAGAAAGCATCAGCATCTTCTTAATGTTACTCGTGCATTACTGTTTCAGTCATCTTTACCTTTAAGTTTTTGGTCTTTTGCTCTTTTGCATGCTACTCTTCTCATAAATTGCATCCCTACCCCTTTTTTGCATAATAAATCTCCATATGAAATGCTTCATTCTCATCCGTATGACATTAACCTTCTTCGTGTGTTTGGCTGTTTGTGTTATATTAGTACTATCATTGCTCATCGTACTAAACTTGCTTCTCGGGCCCATCCATCTATTTTTCTTGGTTTTAAAAGTCATACTAAGGATTACTTAGTTTTTAACTTACACACTCGTGAACTTGCAGTCTCTCGTAATGTAGTATTTTATGAAGCCCATTTTCCTTACTTACACAATTCTCACCAACCACTATCCTCTGACCCATCATTACCTATTTCTACTTCTTTTTCACCTATGCATCCTGCCTCTTTTGATCCTATTGTTACCAACTCTCCTAGTCCCACTGTTCCAGCCATTCCCTCTATCTCCTCTACTCCTACTCCCAACCTCCCCATTCCCAGTCGTTCTACTCGCCCTCGTCATCCTCCTACATATCTTAAAGACTATCATACTGCTTTTACATCAACCCGTACCACTTCCGAAGGTATTTGACATCCTCTTCATAATTTTCTTTCTTATGATCGTCTTTCTTCTTCTTTTAAACATTTCATATTTTCTATTTCTTCCTCTATTGAACCTAAATCTTATGCTGAGGCGTCCAAGTCTGATTGTTGGATTAAGGCTATGCAAGATGAGATTACTGCACTTGAAACGAATCATACTTGGTTCCTTACAGATCTTCCTTCTGATAAAACTGTAATCGGCTGCTGCTGGGTATACAAAATTAAATATAATGCTGATGGTTCTATTGAGCGTTATAAAGTTCGGCTAGTTGCGAAAGGTTATACTCAACTGGAGGGTGTTGATTTTCTTGATACATTCTCTCCCGTTGCCAAATTGACTACTGTTCGACTGCTTCTTGCTCTTGCTGCAATTAATAAATGGCACCTTAAGCAACTGGATGTCAACAATGCATTCTTGCATGGTGAGCTTCTTGAGGAAGTTTATATGCAACCACCACCTGGTTTGCCTGTTTCCAAACCTGGCCAAGTTTGTCGTCTACAACGTTCTCTTTATGGACTTAAACAAGCTAGCCGTCAATGGTATGCTAAGCTTTCTTCCTTCCTTATATCTCATGGGTATACGCAATCAGCTTTTGACCACTCTTTTTTTTTCAAGTTTTCAACAAATACTATCACTGCTCTTCTTGTGTACGTTGATGACATTGTTCTTGCCGGTAATGATCTTCATGAGATCTCTCGTATTACAGCTCTTTTGGATAACACTTTTAAGATAAAGAATTTGGGTGATTTGAAATTTTTTCTTGGTCTTGAGGTAGCTCGCTCTAAATCCAGCATTCACTTATGTCAACGTAAATATGTTCTTGATCTTCTTTCTGACAATGGCATGCTTGCATCACGACCAGTTTCTACTCCAATGGATTATCATACTCGTCTTCATTCAACCTCTGGGACTCCTCTCACTGATCCTTTGGTTTATCGAAGATTAATAGGCCGCCTCATCTACCTGACCACCACACGTCCTGATATTGCCTTTGCGGTTCAACACTTGAGTCAATTTGTTTCAAACCCTACTACAGCTCATCATCAAGCTGCTTTTTGCGTCCTACGATATTTGAAAGGCACTCCAGGTTTGGGTGTCTTCTTATTAGCAAATAGTTTTTTACAGCTCAAGGCTTTTAGTGACTCAGATTGGGCTTGGTGCATTGATTCTCGCTGATCCATCACTAGCTTTTCTGTCTATCTTGGTTCCTCATTGATTTCTTGGCGTTCCAAGAAACAGACTACAGTTTCTAAGAGTTCTTCTAAAGCGGAATATCGAGCTTTAGCATCTACGACTTGTGAACTTCAATGGATTACTTATCTTTTGGAAGAACTGCGTGTTCCTTTCGTTCGTCCTGCACTTTTATACTGTGATAATCAGTATGCATTGCATATTGCATCCAACCAAGTTTTTCACGAACGCACCAAGCATATTGAAATTGATTGCCACATTGTTCGTAACAAGGTTCATGCTGGTTTTCTTAAGCTTTTACCTGTTACTTCTTCTCTCCAACTTGCGGATATTTTCACAAAGGCTATGCCTCCTGCTATTTTTCATGGTTTTTGTTCCAAGCTAGGAATGCTTAATATCCATTCCCAGCTTGAGGGGGGCTCTTAACAGTACTTAGTTATTCTGTTATATTTTTCTGTTTTACTGAGCTGTACATTTACTTTTTCGTTATTCTCTCTGTTGGTCCTGTATATATACGTTATTTTCTGTAATAATAAAATCAGCCTTTGTTGATCATTCTTATGAGCTTTCTGTGCTCTTTCTCTTTATCCCGATTGCATATTCTTGTTACCTTCACTTGTTGCTGAGGTATGGTTTGGCCCATTCAATTAAATTGTGCTCCCCGCTTGGCCTGTTGCTGTCAAGGGCACGTTTGCCAGACATAATTTCAAGCAGAACAACCCCAAAACTGTATACATCACTCTTCTTTGTCAAGTGACCTTCACAAAAAGACAAGAACAAGGATAAACTTTGATACTATTTAACCACTTAGACTTCAAATGTATTGCTTCATTATGTATGGTGTTTTAGTGATGACTTAGGATCTGTTTGAATGTAAGAAAATGTGAAATAAATTCTTTTATAAACTAAAAATAGATCATAATAAGTCAAAAATTAGTTTTTTGAGAAAATAATACAAGAAAACTTCTACAAAACTAATTTTAGTTTTTGAGAAATTCTCTTAGTTTTTCTTCTAATTTCCCTCAGTGTAAGTGTTTATAGACAATATTATTCAAACAAACCCTTTGAGACCTTATGAAATGAAGAATGACAACACAACACACCAAAGTTAATGATCAGTGACATGTAACTGACAGATCCGGAGTGCCTGCAGTCATTTTTCTACACATTCACAGGTTTAGCAACTCAAAACCTTCAGATGTAGATTGGACTACTCATGTTTATCAATGGATATAACTGTGTTGATTGTGTGAATGGATGAAAAAACAACTACACTGCATCGGATTCCGAAGCTGACTGCACATATGTAGCATGGAGACTTAAAAATGAGAACCCTGTTCATCTCATACTCATACTCATATGGGAGACGTAATCATCAATACTTTGAATACTTCTAATTGCATCTTGAATACTTCAAAATTACAAGAACTGGGTTCCAACTCTGATACTTCAAAAAAACTTTGAATACTTCAAAATAATAATTATCTTCATGGTGTACTCATGTTAGACATATATTTTTAAGACACTTTATGGACACTTCGATTACTTCTAATTGTATTTTGAATACTTGAAAGTGACAAGAATGAGGAGTCAACTATGGCACACTCATGTCAGACACTTTGTGGGCACTTACAATACTTGTAACTGTATTTTGAATACTTCAAAATGACAAGTACCGGGAGTCAACTTTCATACTTCAAAACACTTTGAATACTTCGAAACAATAATTGTGTTCATGGCATACTCAATGTCCGATGGTATTCGTCAGACAATTTATGGACACTTAAGTTAGAATACTTCTACCTGCAGTTTGAGTACTTCACAATGACAAGAACTGGAGACAACCCAAATACTTCAAAGCACGTTGGATACTTCAAATAATAATCACGTTCATGTCATAGTCATTTGTGAGACAATTTTTATTGAAACTTTGAAAACTTCTAACTGCATTGTATAATTTTTTTTTTTTACTTTTTAAGTTTTAAACTTCAATAGTAACACAGATGAGATTATATTTAGATAAACTATACCATTCTATTGTGTTTATAATGACTAGTGCTCATCTTTCAATCAATTTTATCTTTTGATTTAAGATTTGTGCATCATTTCAATTAATACTAATTGTATACCTTGTATCCTGGTCGCATTGCGCACTGTGTTTTTAAAAATTGTTGTCTTCATATCAAATCATATCCATGTGACCATGTGCCATACCTTATTCATTCTTTTTAGGTATAGAAGTCTGTTGTATCTATGAAAGTGAATGGATTGTACGGTGTATCTTTGAGAGATCTCTGAATTTTAGTTAGCAGAGCAAAATGTCCTAGTCAATTTAACCCTGCTATGTTTGTAAACAAGTTATTTTGCTTTCAGGACATGAGTTGCAACAAAAACAAAATAGGGTTCAGTTTGCATTGGATGATGGTATATCTTTTTCTAATGAGTCAACCGATGATAGATGTTATCAAAGAAGCTAAAAGGCTCCACCATCGTTTGAAAAAGAACTATTAAGGGTTTCTTCTTTCTTGTAATCTATTACATGGTTGGTCCACAATAATTTAGAAGACAGGATTGTATTATATGTAAAGAAGTTTGTGTGACCAATTAAAGTGCTCATAAGACAACAAATTAGGTACTTGTGGCCATATATTCAGGAGCAGCATAGCCATATGTGCCCATTACCCTTGTAGAAACGTGGCTTTTATCACCTGCTGGTCCATCCTTTGCCAAGCCAAAATCAGAAAGTTTTGCTTTGTAATTCTGTCATCAACAAAAAGGAATGCTACTATTATGACTAGTAAAACATAATCCCAATATTGTGAAATATAAATATATATATATATATATAGAGAGAGAGAGAGAGGAGGGAAGGATCCACTTACTCTAAGGGTAAGAGTTAGAAATTTACTCTTGATCTTCAACATTCATTTTCTTGTAATCTAACCGTTAACATGAATTACTGTTTTAGACCATTAGATCACATGAAAATGAATGTTAAGAATGGAAAGTAAGTTTATTTTAGTTAGTCTTGGAATGAATGAATCTCTCCTCATATATATATATAGAAGATCAATGGGATTTGCTTACAGAATCAAGTAAGATATTTGAAGCTTTGAAATCTCGATATATCACTTTTGCTTCATCACTATGAAGATATGCAAGACCCTTGGCAGCATCAAGAGCAACCTTCATTCGGATGTTCCAAGAAAGTGGTTGAAAGTAAGAAGCTCCTGTTCCAAAAAGAATACATTATTGAGATATTGAGGTGTTTAAGGAACTAAACAATGTCACACTGAAGATAAACAAGGAGAGAAATCAATAACTTACTCCTAAATAAATGATTATCCAAACTTCCCTTGGTCAAAAACTCATACACCAAAAGCCTTTGGTCATCCTCTAAGCAGTAACCAATAGTTTCACAAGATTAGGATGATGCAGCTGCCCCAGGTAGTTGATTTCTGTCTATAGCACAAGGCTAATTAATTACAAACCAAGAAAATCATCCAAAATATTAATGTTTGCTACAATTATCCCAAGGAGGAATTCTTCAAAGAAAAAAAAAAACCACCTCAAACAATTTGACATTTCCTAAGGTTCAAAATAGATCTGTTTCTTAAATTCTGAGGCTTCAAGCAAAGTTCCAAATTGTAAATAAGCCCGACAAAGTGACACTCACCAACCATTCACTGTGTCCCTGCAGTCCTTCTTGGTTAAGCCTCTTCACTGCAATGACCATTCCAGTCCCTGGTCTAACTGGTGCAAGTGACTGCTCATCAATCCACCCCTTAAAAACACAACCAAACCCACCTTCACCCACCACACTATCCGGACGAAAATTCCTTGTAGCAGTTTTTAGCTCACCAAAGGTGAAGCTCTTCATATTTGAGGATTTCAAGATCTCACCCTCTGTCCGCGGAGTTGGAGGCACGGAGGGAGTGGAGAACTTGCTGCTTATGCCATCCTCTTCTTTGTTACCATCCTTTGAACTCAAACCTGCACATATCAAAAGAAAAAGAGCATCCATTTTTCAGACCATATATAAGCATTCTAATTTAGTAACAAATCAAGCTTATGCTTGAATAGAAAGATTAGGGCAGGGTACATAGAGAAGACAACCATTTTTCTACCAATTATACACTGCACTGTTTGGTTAGCATTAAAAAATCAAACACTTCAGAAATTAGACAGACTTAGTTCACCAAGCATGCCAAGGATTGAAGTTTTTAAATTCCAATTCTCGCCCTAGATTTCATCTTAACAATTGAAACAAAGCAAGTTAAATGGAAGACACTGGGAAAATCCTCCTACGAGGACTGGCTCATTCAATGTTTCAAAAGAAATAAATCAAAAATCCATTATTTTTATTATTTCCACAACCCTTTGCAAGAAACCAACAATACGGTTCCGCTATTGCTTATTTTTCATCTACTCTGGTAACCTTCACCAAATCCTACATGACAGCAAAACTACCAAACAACCACAAAAAAACCAATCAAAGCAAGTCTCCCCTTGTGTTGTGATTTGTGAATCATACTTCAAAAACAGACAAAAAACATCCCATAAATTGCTTCCTTCTTCCACACAAAAGCTTCCAAAACTAACATCCATGTTTTAAAGTATCCACAAACCATATTTTATTAAAAAGAACAACAAAAGCACAAACACAACAGTTAGATAAGCCATTCAAACTCTAGAGGAATCCAAACAAGCTGATCAAACTAAAAAGTTGAAGCAAAAGGGGAGGTAGAGAAGACTATAAACAACAGATGCAAGAATGTTGATTACCGTTACGTGGAGGGCTCTCAGCTTTGATCTTGGCACTGAAGCAGCACCCCATGAAGAGAGAACTGAAGAAGGAAACAGAAGGTAGAGAGAGAGGGGAGTAAATAAGTAACAAGTTGAAGTTCTCAAAAGTGGTGGAGAAGAGAGATGATGATGGTGAAGCAAAAGGAAAAGATGAGAGAGCCCGTGAAAAAGGAGAAAAACAAGAGAGAAAATAATCCTTCATAATACGAAATAGATTTTCTCGAACAACGTGGTGTGCTTAATTAAATTAATGCATGTGATGTGTCCAAAAACTAATAAAAAAGAATCAAACGCATGAGAGAAAGTTTTAGTTTTTGTTTCCAATTTAATTTTGAATAAAAGTACAGAAGAACAGTGTGTTTTCTCTCTTGTTTTGACCAAAGAGAAGATAGAGTTGGAGGTGGAGGGAGGGGTTTGACATTTGAAGTGGATGAAAATGAATGTAGGTAGGTATTTCAGTAATATGATATTGAGAAAGAGTAGGTGTAGATGATATAGGGTTGACATAGAGTATGAGGATGGTTAAGAGATCCATATTTGGCAATGGTAATTGGGATGGAAGAAGACATTAGAAAGTGGGGAAAATGATACTATATTTTCCACTTGGTTGGGCAGTAAGAAGTAAGTACCAAAGTCTGAATTTTGAATTAATGTGATGATAGAGAGGAAGCAAAGTGGTCTACCATGGCAGAAGCAAAGAAGCATGGCAAGCATATAAAGTCAGTGAGACCCCAGTGGCCACACTTCAATGCCAGACAACACCATTGACTTTGCCATCAATGTATTCAAATCCACCAATTAATTATGGAAGCCCCCAAATCTGTAATAGATATAGCAAACTCTTATTTTTTTAGAGCAATCATATAAGATATTTGATTCATTGATTATTAGTATAACTAAATTTATTGCATGAAATGTGAACACTGGAATAAACAATGGTGCACGCAAGCTTAACATTAAACGTCAAAATTAAACTCATGCTCTAATACCAACAAATAAAACACTAATAATATGATAAAATATTTCAATTACTTTTTTTTATTACAAGAGGGAAGAGCCCCAATAAAGTAATAGCTATTAAGAAATTAAATTCCAATGGTAGTAAGTGCAAAGTAAACCAGACAATTAGCAAACCTATTCCTTAGAAAGAATACGAGTATTATCATAGATATTAAAAAGTAAAAAAAATGTTTATTTTTCAACAAATCTTCCTAAAAAATATTAAAAAATAATTTGAATCAAACACTTAGTCAACGAGATTTAACTGGCAATTGATTAATGGAATGAATAATGGAGACACAAGTAATGAGTAGAGACAAAAGAATCCACACCCACCATGTAGTCTAAAGGGAAAAAGTTGTCATGTAGATGTTAAAAATGAGAGCAAAACCCTTTTTTGTTCACTTAAAAATGAATTTTGTCATCAAGTTAATTTTTTAATAATTTAATGTGTCACTATTTTGATTTTTTGTTACTTTCCAATACTTAATGTTTGCCTAATGTCAAACATATAATAGGTGACTTCAATGTCCATTATATAACCTTTTAATATGGTTCAACAAAATAATCCATAAGCGTATACCTAATGGAGTGTACGAATAAAAAATGAAGAGATAAGGAGAAAAAACAAATTAAAAAAAATATAATACCTGGTATGATAATCAACCGGACCAAGACTTTTAGACGCGGCAAAAATTTTTCGACCGCACCAGAAATGAGTTTTGACGAACTATTTCGATTGTACCAGAAATGAGTTTTGACCGCACCAGAATATTCCGATCGCACCAAAAATGAATTTCGACAGGACCAGAATCTCCCGATCATACTAAAACTGAATTTCGACCGAAACATAATTTTTTGACCGCACCAAAAATGAGTTCTGACCACACCAGATTGTTCCGAACGCACTAGAAATGAATTCCGACCGGATCAGAATCTCCCGACCGCACCGCATTTGAGTCCCGACCGCATCAAAATTTGATTTCGGCCGAACCAGAATCTTCTGACTACACCACAAATGGATTACGACTGAACCATAATTTTTTGACCGCACCAAAAATGAGATCCGACCGAACTATATATGAAATCTGACCGCACAAGAATTTTCCGAACGCACCGGAAATGAGTCCCGACCAAATCAGAATCTTCCAACCACACTAGTTTTGACTCCTGACTGCACCAAAAGTGGATTTCGACCGAACCAAAATTTTTCGACCAGACCATAATTTTTCGACCGGACAAAGACTTTTTGACCCGGCCAAAATTTTTCAACCACACCAAAATTTTTCGTCCGAAAGAAAATTTTTCGACCACACCAGAATTTAATTTCGGCTAAACCAGAATCTTCTGAGCGCACCAGATTAGACGCCCGACCGCACCACAAATGGATTACGACCGAACCATAATTTTTCGACCGCACCACATATGAAATCTGACCGCGCCAAAATTTTTCGGTCGCACCGGAAATGAGTCCCGATCGAACCAGAATCTTTAGACCACACTACTTTTGACTCTCGACCGCACCAAAAGTAGATTTCGACCGAACCAAAATTTTTCGATCAGACCAAGACTCTTCGACCCGGCAAAAATTTTAGACCGAAGCAAAATTTTTCAACTACAACAGAAATGAGTTCTGACCGCACCAGAATATTCCGATCGCACCAGAAATGAATTCCGACTTGACCAGAATCTCTCGACCGCACCATATTTGACTCCCGCCCGAACCAGAATTTGATTTCGGCCGAACCAGAATCTTCCGACCACACCAGATTTGACTCCACACTGCACCACAAATGGATTACGACCGAACAATAATTTTTCGACCGCACCAGATATGAGATCTGACCACACCAGATATAAAATCTAACCGCAGCAGAATTTTCCAATCGCACCAGAAATGAGTTTCAACCGAACCAGAATCTTCAGAGCACACTATTTTTTACTCCCGACCGCACCAAAAGTGGATTTCGACCGAACCATAATTTTTCGACTAGACCAAGACTTTTCGACCAGGCCAAAATTTTTCGACTGAACCAAAATTTTTCGACCGCAACAAAAATCAATACTGACTGCACCAGAATATTCCGATCGCACTAGAATTGAATTCCGACCGGATCAGAATCTCCCGACCACACTACATTTGACTCCCACTGCACCAAAATTTGATTTTGGCCGAACAAGAATCTTCCGACCGCACTAGATTTGATTCCCAACCGCACCACAAATGGATTACGACCGAACCATAATTTTTTTACCGCACCAAAGATGAGATCTGACTACACCAGAATTTTCCAGTCCCACCAGAATTGAGTCTCGACCGAAGCAGAATCTTCAGACCACACAAGTTTTGGCTCTCGACCGCACCAAAATTGGATTTCGACCGAACCAAAATTTGTGGATTGCACCAGAAATGAGTTCTAACTGCACCAGAATATTCCGATCGCATGAAAAATGAATCCCGACCACACCAGAAAAGAGTTCTGACCGAACCAAAATTTTTCGATTGCACCAGAAATGAGTTCTGACTGCACCAGAATATTACGTTTGCACCAAAAATTGAATTCTGACCGGACCAAAATCTCCCGACCTCACCACATTTGACTCCCGACCGCAACAGAATTTTATTTCAACCGATCCAGAATCTTCCGACCGCTCGAGATTATCTCCTGACCGCACCACAAATCGATTACGACCGAACCATAATTTTTCGATTGCACCAGAAATGAGAGCTGACTGCACCAGATATGAAATCTGACTGAACCAGAATTTTCTGGTCGCACCAGAAATGAGTCCCGACCGAACCAGAATCTTCAGACCACACTAGTTTTGACTCTCGACCGCACCAAAAGCGGATTTCGACCGAAGCAAAATTTTTCGATCGGACCATTATTTTTCGACTAGACTAAGACTTTTCGACCTGGCTAAAATTTTTCGATCGCACCAAAATTTTTCGACTGCACTAGAAATGAGTTCTGATCGCACCAGAATATTCCGATCGCACCATAAATGAATTCCGACCGACTAGAACTTGACTTCGACAAAACCAGAATCTTCTGACTGCACTAGATTTGACTGCCGACCGCACCACAAATAGATTACGACCTAACCATAATTTTTCGACCGCACCAGAAATGAGATCCGACTGCACCAGATATGAAATCTGACCACACCAGAATTTTCCGGTCACACAAAAAATGAGTCCCCCCGAACCAGAATCTTCAGATCACACTAGTGTTAACTCCCGACAGCACCAAAAGTGGATTTCGACTAAACCAAAAATTTTCGATCGAACCATAATATTTCGACTTGACCGAGACTTTTCGACCCGGCCAAAATTTTTCCACCGCACCAGAAATGAGTTCTGACCGCACCAGAATATTCCGATCGCACTAGAAATGAATTCCGACCGAACCAGAATCTCCTGACCGCACCACATTTGACTCCTGACCGCATCATAAATGGATTACGATAGAACCATATTTTTTGAACGCACCAGAAATGAGATTCGACCACACTAGATATAAAATCTGACCGCACCAGAATTTTCTGATTGAACCAGATATGAGTTATAACCGCACCAGAATCTTCCGAGCGCATCAGATTTGACTCCCAACCGCACCACGAATGGATTACGAGCGCACCATAATTTTTCGACCCAAACAGAAATGAGATCCAATCGTACCAGATATGAAATATGACCGCACCAGAATTTTTCGGTCGCACAAGAAATGAGTCCCGATCGAACCAGAATCTTCAGACTACACTATTTTTTACTCCCGACCGCACCAAAAGTGGATTTCGACCGAACAAAAATTTTCGTCCACACCAAAACTGAGTTCTAACCGCACTAGAAATAAAATCCGACCGGACCAGAATCTCCCAACCGCACCACATTTGACTCCTGACCGCACCAGAATTTGATTTCGACCGAACCGAAATCTTTCGACGACACCAGATTTGACTCCCGACCGCACCACAAATGGATTACGACCGAACCATAATTTTTCGACTGCACCAAAAACGAGGTCCGCCGCACCAGATATGAAATCTGACCGCACCTGAATTTTTCGGTCGCACCAGAAGTTAGTCCCAACCGAACCAGAATCTTCAGACAATACTAGTTTTGATTCCCGTCCACATCAAAAGTGGATTTCGACCAAACAAAAGTTTTTCGACCAGATCAAGAATTTTCGACCCGGCCAAAATTTTTCGACCGCACCAAAATTTTTCGATCGAAGAAAATTTTTCAACCGCACCAGAAATGAATTCCGACAGAACCAAAATCTCGCGACCGCACCACAAATGGATTACGATCGAACCATAATTTTTCGACCGCACTAGATATGAAATCTGATTGAAGCTGAATTTTTCGGTTGCACCAGAAATGAGTCCCGATCGAACAAGAATCTTCAGACCACACTAGTTTTGACTCCCGACGACACCAAAAGCAGATTTCGATCGAACAAAAATTTATCGATCGGACCAAGACTTTTCGACTCGGCAATAATTTTTCCACCGCACCAAAATTTTTCGACCGAACCAAAAATTTTCGACCGCACCAGAAATGAGTTCTAACCGCACCAGAATATTCTAATCGCACTAGAAATGAATTCCGACCGCACCATATTTGACTCTCGACCGCACCAGATTTTGATTTCGACCGAACCAGAATCTTTCTACCGCACCAAATTTGACTCCCGACCGCACCACAAATGGATTACGGCCGAACCATAGTTTTTCGACAACACCAAAAATGAGATCAGACCACACCAGATATGAAATCTGACCGCACCAAAATTTTCCTGTAGCATCAGAAATGAGTCCCGACCGAACTAGAGTCTTCAGACCACACTAGTTTTGACTCTCGACCGCACCTAAAACAGATTTCGACCGAACCAAAATTTATCGACCAGACCATAATTTTTCGACCCAGCCAAATTTTTTTTACCGCACCAAAATTTTTTGACCGAACCAAAACTTTTCGACTACACTAGAAATGAGGTCTAACCACACCACATTTGACTCCCGACCGCACCACATTTGACTCCTGACCGCACCAGAATTTGATTTCGACTAAACTAGAATCTTTCGATTGCACCAGATTTGACTCTCGACCGCACCATAAATGGATTACGATCAAACCTTAATTTTTCATCCGCACTAGAAATTAGATCCGACCGCACCAGATATGAAAACTAACCACACCTGAATTTTCCTGGTGCACCAGAAATGAGTCCTGACCGAACCAGAATCTTCAGACCACTCTAGTTTTGATTCCCAGCCACACCAAAAGTGGATTTCGACCGAATCAAAATTTTTCGACCGGACCGTAAATTTTCGACTGGACCAAGACTTTTCGACTTGGCCAAAATTTTTCGACCGCACCAAGATTTTTCAATCGAACCAAAATTTTTCGAGCACACCAGAAATTAGTTCTGACTGCACCAGAATTTGATTTCGACCGTACCAGGTTTGACTCCCGACAGCACCATAAATGGATTACGACCTAACGATAATTTTTCGACCGCAGCAGAATTTTCTCGTTGCTCTAGAAAAGAGTCCCAACCGAATCAGAATCTTCTTACCACACTAGTTTTGAATCCTGACTGCACCATAAATGGATTTCGACCAAACAAAAATTTTTCGACAGTACTAAGACTTTTTGACCCGCCCAAAATTTTTCGACCGCACCAGAAATGAGTTTTGACCGCACAAGAATATTTCGATCGCACCATAAATGAATTCCGACCGAACCAGAATCTCCCGACCGCACCACATTTAACTCCCAACCAAACCAGAATTTGATTTCGAATGAACTAGAATCTTCCGACCACACCAGATTTGACTCTCGATCGCACCAAAAGTGGATTTCGACCGAACCAAAATTTTTCCACCGCACCAGAAATGAGTTCTGCCTGCACCAGAATATTCCGATCGGACCAGAAATGAATTTCGACCAAACTAGAATCTCCTGTTCGCATCACATTTGACTCTCGACCGCACTAGAATTTGATTTCGACCGAACGAGAATCTTTCGAACCCACCAGATTTTAATCCTGACCGCACCACAAATGGATTATGATGGAACCATAATTTTTGACCGCACGAGAAATGAGATCCGACCGCACAAGATATAAAATCTGACCGCACCAGATCTTTCTGGTTGAACCAGAAATGAGTGCCGACTGAACCAGAATCTTCAAGCCACATTAGGTTTGACTCCCGACTGCACCAAAAGTGGATTTCGACTGAACCAAACTTTTTCGACCGGACCATAATTTTTCGACCGGACAAAGACTTTTCGACGTAGCCAAAATTTTTCAATCGCACCCAAATTTTTCGACCGAACCAAAATTTTTCCATCGCACCAGAAATGAATTCCGACCGAACCAGAATTTCCCAACCGCACCACATTTGACTCACAACTGCACCAGAATTTGATTTCGACCGAACCATAATCTTTCGACCGCACCAGATTTGACTCTCGACCGCACCATAAATGGATTACGATCGAACCATAATTTTTTGACCGCACCAGAATTTTCCAATTTCTCCAGAAAAGAGTCCCGACCGAACCAGAATCTTCTTACCACACTAGTTTTGAATCCTGACCGCACCATAAGTGGATTTCGACCAAACCAAAATTTTTCGACCGTACCAAGACTTTTTGACCCGGCCAAAATTTTTCGACCGCACCAGAAATGAGTTCTGACCGCACAAGAATATTTCAATCGCACCATAAATGAATTCCGATTGAACTAGAGTCTCCCTACCACACCACATTTAACTCCCAACCAAACCAGAATTTGATTTCGAATGAACTAGAATCTTCCGACCGCACCAGATTTGACTCCCAACCACACCACAAATGGATTACGACCGAAAAATAATTTTTTTGACCGCACCAGAAATGAGATCCGACCGCACAAGATTTGAAATCTGACCGCACCCGAATTTTGTGATCGCACCAGAAATAAGTTCCGACCAAACCAGAATCTTCAAACCACACTAGTTTTGACTCTCGACCTCACCAAAAGTGGATTTCTACGAACCAAAATTTTTGGACCGCACTAGAATTTGATTTTGACCGAACCAGAATCTTCCGACCGCACTAGATTTGACTCTCGACCGCACCACAAATGGACTACGACCGCACTGTATATGAAATTTGACCGCGTCAGAAATGAGTCCCCACCGAACCAGAATCTTCCGACCACACTAGTTTCAACTTCCGACCGCACCAAAAGTGGTTTTCGACCGAACCATAATTTTTCGACCGGAACAAGAATTTTTCGACCACACCAAAAATGACTTCTGACCGCACCAGAATATTCTGATCGCACCAGAAATGAATTCTGACCGAACCAAAATCTTCCCATCGCATCATATTTGACTCTCGACTACACCACAAATAGATTAAGATTGAACCATAATTTTTCGAATGCACTAGAAATGAAATCCGACAGCACCAGATATGAAATCTGACCGTACAAAAATTTTCCGGTCGCAACAGAAATACATCCTGGCCGAACCAAAATCTTCAAACCACACTAGTTTTCACTCCCGACAGCACAAAAAAGTGCATTTCGACTGAACCAAAAGTTTTCTTCCGGACCATAAATTTTCGAACGGACATAGACTTTTTTACCGGGCAACAAAATTTTTAGACTTACCTAAAATGTTTTGAACGCACCAGAAATGAGTTCTCACTACACCAGATTATTCCGATCGCACCAGAAATGAATTCTGACCGAACAAGAATCTTCCGACCGCATTAGATCTTCCATAATTCGGTGCTATCGAAAAATACTGGTTTGGTCGAATCTAATTCTGGTGCAGTCACAAGTGCAATCTACATTGGTCTGACAACTCTGGTGCATTCGATATTCATTTACGGCCTGCTTGAAAAAAAATTCTCCTGTGAGAATTGATTCCCGATGCAGTTTGCAGTCAAATCTGCCGTGGTTGGAGTATTTTGGTTCGGTCAGAATTCATTTCTTGTGCGGTCGGAAAATCCACCTAGCCGTTAGATTACATAACTTGGCGGTCGAGAGAATTTAGTGTGGTTAGCACTTATTTGTAGCACGATCGAAAAAAATGGTTTGATCGGAATCAATTTCTAGTGCGGTCGGGAGTCAAATCTTGTTCGGTCGGAAGAATCTGGGGTACAGATATTACTCTTTTACGGTTCGGTCGAAAAATACTGGTTTGGTCAAAATCCATGTCTGGTGCGATATGGAGCCAAATCTAGTGCGATCAGAAGATTCTTCTTCGGCCGGAATTCATATTAGGTGCGACTACACATAACTCATTTCTAGTGCGGTTTGGTGACAGATCAGCTGCAATCAGAAGATTTTGGTTTGGCCGGAATTAAAAAACTAGTGTGACTGGAAAATTCAGATGCGGTTAAATATCATATCTCAAGCGGTTGGATCATAACAGATTTTTAGTGTGGTCGAAAAAATTTGGTTCGGTTGTAATCGATTTATGGTGCGGTCTGGAGTCAAATCAGGTGCGATAAGAAGAATCTAGTTCAGTCAGATTTCATTTCTAGTGCGAGCAAAAAATTCTTGTGCAGTCAGGTTTCATATCTAGAGTTGTTAGAAGAATTTCTTTTTGCGGTCAAAAATATCTCTTTCCAGTTGGAATCGATTTTTGGTGTGGTCAGAATTCATAACTGGTTCGGGCGGATGAGTCTGGTGCATTCATTACTCAAAAGTGGTCTGTTAAAAAAATTCTTGTTCGGTTAGAATTAATTTTTGGTATGGTCAGAATTCATATTTGGTTCAGTCAAACAAGTCTGGTGCTTTCGTTACTTATTTATGGTCCGGTAGAAAATTTCTAGTGCGCTTGGAAAATTCTAGTGCGACAATATTTCATATCTAGTGCCGCTGGAATAATTCGGTGCTGTCAAAAAATATTGGTTTGGCCGAATCAAATTCTGGTGCGGTCACGAGTGAAATCTACAACGGTTTGAAAACTCTGGTGAATTCGATATTCATTTACGCCCTGCTTGAAAAATTTTGTTTCGGTGAGAATCCATTCCCGATGCGGTCTGTAGTCAAATCTGCCGTGGTTGGAATATTTTGGTTTGGTCGGAATTAATTTATTTCTTGTGCAGCCGGAAAATCCCCCCGGCTGTCAGATTACATTACTTGGCGGTCTAGAGAATTGAGTGTGGTTAGAACTTATTTGTAGCGCGGTCGAAAATTTGCGGTTCGATCGGAATCAATTTTCTAGTGCGGTGGGGAGTCAAATCTTGTTCGGTCGGAAGAATCTGGGTTACGTTTATTACTCATTTACGGTCCGGTCGAAAAATACTGATTCGGTCAAAATCCATTTCTAGTGCGTGATAGAAGCGCTTTTTGTCGCGGTGCGCTCTATGCAAACAATGATTCCCCAAAACAATAATAATAATGTAGCACAATGGGAACCAAGATATCAATCCGTGGAAGTAAAGAGTAAAGAGGAATAAGAGAAACGTGATTCAAATTAATGAAAAATGAATGAAATGCAACCTAAAAATCAAGTTAAAACTAAATGAACCTAAATGGGGTTAAATTCTATATGATATGAATGAAATGGAGAACATAATGCTAATTAAAAGAAAGCAATGCAGATCAGTACAGATTTCACAATTTAACCAACTCAAACTCAAGTTAAGAGCACTCACCTTTGTCAAAAATTGAAGTTGGTCAAAACTATGAAGTAGCTGCACCAAATGTTAGTAAACAACAAAACACACTTTTTACAAAGACAAGGTTAGCAAAATATGTACGGAAATGAGGGTTGACTGAGTATCAATGATTTTGGCTAAGTTTGGTGCACCAAAAGTACACCTTCTCGGTCAAGTACAATTATTTTTGATTTTTTTTAAACTCTGGCTGAGCACAAATGATCTAATGGATGAAAGAATGAAGTGGTAAAAATATGGTTCGGGCAAAGTTGAAGATGGCTAAGCCAAAATGCAAGATCAAGTTCTGACCAAGCCAAAAACTAGCCAAGACTAGCCACAAATCAAGCCTTCTCGGTCAAGAGCTAGATCCAGTCAACTTTGTTGCACCAAGAATGAAATGGTATGCATGAAATACATGGTTGGCCGAGAGAAATGATGTTATTTTTCAATTTTGGGTTTTCTATGAATGAGATGACCGTATGCTATGGTTTTGGTGCTATGAATGGTGAAGTTGTGGCTCAAAATCTGACCTAGTCTATAGCTACCTAAATCAGACCTGAAACCAGTGGGAAATGAAAGGTATGAATATATGAATGAATATAAATGAATGCACCAAGGAGTATTTTTGATTTTTCTATTTTTTTGGGGGGGTTTTGGTGAAATAAAATGATGAACAATGAATGAAAATGGACCTAAGACTAACCTAAACTAATGCAGAATTGAAAACAGTAGCAAAGCTCATAAACCTACACTAGAAAAGCATTTAAAGAAAGCACTAAATCTATCCTAACGTGACAAGCAAGCTAGGCCGTGTTGGTTTGGGAGTGCTACAACCTAAAATTGGTGTAACCCATGGCTAGGCCCCAATTAACCTACCCCTTGGAAGACATCCAAGTAGTTCACACACAATCCTAGGTCCGAAAGACTCCTCCCTAGTCCCCAACACAGTTTTACAAGCAAGCCAAGTTTTAAAGCAATTAACCAAAAGCAAGTAAATCACTACACTAAGCGCATGGAAAGTAAAAGAAAGCAATCAAACGCCTTCCTAGCAAGCAATGGTAATGCGCCTAGAGCCACCCTTGGCTCTTGATTTGATAAATGTTTTCAAGTAATCACCTCCAATCGGTGGGAAGGTTTTCACAAGTTAAAGCAAATCAAGAAGTCAAGACTAAGTAATGCTAAGCCCGCAACACCACACCCGTGGACTTTGATTCGGTGTAAAACCTAATTCTATCTCAAAGCAATTAAGAAAACATTGAAAAGAAGATGCAAAGAATACAGAAAAGATCAAACACAAGAGGATCTATGTAAGAAAAGAAGCGGAATCACATACACAAGTGAAGAACAATGGTGCGCAAGAGAGAAGAGAGTGAAAGCCATGGATGCTTGAAGAGAAGAGAGAATTCGAAGAGCTCTGTCTTAGATCTGAATGTAAACTTCACAACTTATGTTTCTGATCTCAGTTTTTACAATATATACCAAAGTACAACTTAATTACAATAGAAACGCAAAGTTACATAGATTTTGAAACGTTTTGGCGCGCAAGCACACGTGGAATGCATTTCAGCACAACTTCTTCGTTTTAGCTCCAAATGCGACGATTCAAAATCCACTAGGAAGCTCTGTGAGTTATCTTTAAAACGCCACTGTTCCCACTTGAATTGGCATTGTGGCGCGCTTTCCATAAATAAAACACTGAGACACGTTCACTGGGCCAATCCGGCCTGGAGAACCCCACTTCATAAGTTTATATAAATTTCAATTCAGGTCCAAATTACATGAAATCAGCGCCCAATTAAGGCCCTTTAAGCTAGCTAAATAACCCAACAAGTTTCACTCAATTCAGAGATCAATCGAATCCTGGAGCCCAATTTAAGTGCATGATATTCGCGAGACGCGTGAGCTTGTGCTTCAGCTGCACATGGGCCAATTTCAAACGTGTGTGAAATCTTCAATTCTTGTCCAAATTGCACGCTTCAAATTTTGGCTTAAAGCTCTACGTGTCTACTTTAATCTGCAACCAGAATCAATAATTTTGGATCTCTGTAGAAATTACAATAAATCAAACAGTGAACCATGTCAGTTTCGGGTTAGTACAAAATAATGCTTAATTTACTGTTTTTATGCACAATTTAGTGTTAAGGCCTCAAATGGTCTAATAACTCAAATAACACTTAATTTATCATTATTAACAACTTATAAACATTAAAAAAACATAATTAGATAAATAAAATAGGATAAATATGAGTCTCATCAAATACCCTACACTTAAACCTTTGCACTCCTGGGCAAAACTTAAGTAGTGTAGTTCCATGCTTTATAAATCAATAAATCAAAGTGAGCATCATAAATAGAAGTCATTATCCAAGCCTCATATGTTCAAGTACAACAACTAACACTTGACTCTTTAATTTAGAAGCATTCATGAATAAATCAACAAGAATCATCCAACATAATTTAGAGTTTTTCTCACATGGTCAAGTGTTTCACTCATCACTCAAGTGTTAAATAAGGTGCTGTTTCACTCAAACATAATCAATGCAAAATCATTTACATAGGCTTGAATAAATTCTAAGTTCAATCATCATAATTAACAAGCATCCAAAGAATCACAAGGGCTTTAATTAGGCTTGTAACGGGGCCAATGGCTTGTAATTTTTGGGCATGGATAAACAAAGGTAAGCAAGGCTAATAAACATAGAACTTTTGGTCAAATAATTAGGCATAAACATCATTAAAGTGTGGCGGCAATGACTCATAAATACTTCACTTTTGCCTCTTTGGCTCATAACTTTAACTTTTTTTTTTTTTTTCAACACTTTTGCTTTGATAACTTAGCCTCTTTTGTCTAGGCTTTCTCTTTCTTTTTCATCTCTTTTGCTTTTTTTTTTTTTTTTTCTCAAGTCTCTTTTTCATAATTAATCACCAAGATCACCCCACACTTGAGCTTTGCTCAATCCTTAACTTAGAACCTTTTTTTATTCAACCAAAGTCCAAGGATTAACATGATTTTTCCGGTCAATGGCTTATAATGTAAGGGTTATACACAAGAAAAGGATAAATTAGGCTCAAGGGGGTGACTAGGGTCAATAATGTTAAAGGTAGGCTTTATTTGGCTAGTGAGCTTACAACAAACATGGCCTTGGTCATTTTCAAAGGATGCACATAATCAAATAATTTACTAAGAGAATAAACTCAAGTTCTGCAATAATTAAGCATAAAAAATGCATCACACACATCAATGAATTAGGCTCAATACCTCACGGCTATAACTCAATAGTTGGAACAAAACCTGTTTAATTTAACATGAGGCACTCATAACTAAATCATCAATGTGCTTTGCTGCATCAACTCAAATAATCACAAGGCAATGGACAATATATAAGTTGCAGCTCACAGTTTTCACAAAAACAAGATCAATAAATCAAGGTACTACACCAATAACTCAGCTCAGAATCACAAAAGTCAGATCATAACTCAATTCAAGTCAATAAGAAGGCAAAGCCTAAATACCCCACACTTGAAGAACACATTGTCCTTAATGTGAATTAAGAATAAGGTTAGATAGATATTACCTCAAAGACTTCAAAAACCGCAAAGAATGCACTCATAAGTTACTCCTATACAATTCAACCAAGCCAAATGAGTCATGGAACCTTGCGGTTCTCCCCAAATTCCTTACCATTTAAGTTACTTGAATCAACATATCCTATATAAGGTGGCGGCTGTTTCCACTCAAAATTATCAATGAACCGCCACTCTCTTCCTTCAAAATCTTTCTTTTACTTTTCTATTTTCTCCTTTTTTTAACATGTAATTCATTTAATAGTGTAAAAATAGTAAATGTATTATTAACTATATAGACTTTAATTCTTCATTATACTTATAAATAGGTAGAATTTAAAAAGAAGGAATCATTCTTATCGAGCCTCTCATGAAATAAAATATAATTTTTAAAAAATAAAATAAAATAATATTATAATGATCAAATAAATAAAAATATTTGTTGAAATGAAATAAATAATTTTAAAATTAATATAATTTACTTAATTAATTAAGAATAACTGTTTTTTAACTGATATTATAATTAACACCTTCTCTACACATAATTGATTTTCAAATTTAAGTTTGATTTTTCGAAAACCTATTACATTCTTAAATTAAAAATATATATAACATTAAGAATCAAGAAAAATAAGTGAAACTTTCCCATTTATAATAAATTCACTTTATAATCATCTTATTGGAATCATCCTCCACATATTATATAATGTAGGTAGATTGACCATTGGACACCTGAAATGATGGTCTGTAATGAGAAGAAGATGAAAACAGTTTACACCAATCATTAAGCTGATGAAAATATTAATATTAATATTAATATAATTTTTATCTAACGTAATACAAATATTAATATAATATAATTTATTTGAGGAAAATTATGAAAGAAAAAAATTATTAAAAGCTGAAAATATCAAATAGTTTTTAGGACAAAGAGAATGAAACTAAATCATAAAAAAATTCAAAAAAAGGAAAAATGTAAATCAGAAATTAGAGTGGAGTAAAGAGAGTTTTAAAACCTAATAATTGTAAGTTAATGTTCCAAAACAAAACAGTACAAGATCACTGGGTCATCAAAATGGTATATAAGGCGATCCATTAGAGAGAGTCTTCACCTCCGCTTCGAACTGAGGCCACTCTCTCCTATTCCGATCCATTGCTGTTCCAGGCATGGCCACACACGTGACACTAGTAGCATCTGCATTTCTTCTGCTTCTTCTTCTTCCTTTCTCCACTTCCATTTCTCACCGATCCGCTGCCATCGACCGCTTCGCTTCCTCTCCCGCAAGGTCAAAACATAAACCCTAATTGAACTCCCTCGCATTGCCTTGTTCTCCGCTCATTCCGTCAAATCGGTTTAATTTTCCAAAACAAATTAAAAACGCTGCGTTTGGTTGTGATCCCGGAACGTGAATGGATTATTAAATTTGTGTTGCTTTCTTGACATTTTAAACCGTTCTGCGCAACTGAACCCAGCGAATTTTGTCCTTCTTTGTTCTGTTACCAGCTTAGAAGACGCCTACGAGGCGCTTAGAGTGTTCGAGATTCTCGGAATCGAAAAGAAGAAGACTCATCTGAGCGAAGCCACTTGTCAGCAAGTGTTGGAAAATCTAGGCTCCGCTTCCCCTCTCAAGGATTTGTTCTATTCCTTGAAAGTTAACGCCATTTTAAATTGTGATGTTAATGGGGAGGTTTTCGAGGTACTCTTTCTATTTTTGTGTGCTTGGGCATTCATTGTCATCCATCATAGTTTGGTAGCAGTTTGAGTGTCACTGCTTGTGAAATTTCTGTTGGTGTGCTGGAAATTGATGCTAGTATTTTTTTTTTCTTTTTAACATTTTGAATAGGATATTGCTTCAAGACTTAAAGCCACTGTTCATGATGCGAGTACTTTGCTTGACATATACTACTCAATTGGAGGCTTGGTTCTTATAAAGGTAGTTTTCTGCCTTCTGTTTTACACTATGATCTCTAAGGTCTATTTCACAGGTTTTTTTTTTTTTTTTTGTTAGAGTCCATAGGAAGTATTGGTGCATTAATGAAGTTTATTTCCTATTCATCCTGTCTGTATGTTTTTTGAATATGCCTCATCTTTTTATTTTATGTTTTTTTAAGCTGTGGATGTGGTACATTTGTTTAAAGAAACTAAAACTTTGACTTGTGGATTTCAAACGTTATAATATATGTGTGGTGGTCCTTATCTGCTTTTGTATGCCCATTCTTTGTAACAGGATCAGGATTCTAATGTTGATGCTTATCTTGCTGATGTTGATGGGGTTTTTCAATCAATCAAGGTTTGTATTATTGTGGTTTTTCTATTAAATAAGATAATTCTTTTTGGTAACTACTATTTTGGCTTCATCTGATATGGATGATAGGGGCTTCCATATAGGATCAGCACCGCTTTCCCCCCCGTATGCTACATCAATTAATATTGTTGCAACAATTCAAACTGTGATCTGCACATTTATTTTGTCTTTCATTGTGGGCAGGCTCTTAGTCAAAGTGATGGAAGATGGCGCTATAGTTCTGATAATCCAGAGTCCAGTACCTTCGCTGCAGGTAATAATTTGCTTGAAAATGTATATGTCAGAATCATCTACAGTTCATGTATCATATGTTGAATGAGTTAATGTATCGCATGTTAAAATGCATTTAGTATTTACAGGAAATAGTATTTAGGAAGTTGCACTCATGTACTCTCAGCCTTGGAATTACTAGCAGTTTTGCACAATGGAAGGACTGAATCCCGTTGTCATTCTGTAGATTCTCTCTAAAATATTCTCTTCTTCATTTAATGACTATATCTTTAATCTTCCCCTAAATCTGACAGTACTGATATCTAATTTCTCTCTTATATGCCATTATGCCCAATATTTTCTTTGCTGAAGCTAGCATTATTTGATCCTTGGAAATATTGCTGCAGTTTATCCATCCTAACAATTTGATCTCATAATATTTCACAGGATTAGCATTTGAAGCTCTTGCTGGAGTGATCTCACTAGCATCTTCTGAAATTGATCAGTCTAAGGTAAAGTTATGGATCATTATATTGTTGCCTTTCTTAATGTTAATAGTTTTCATACATTTTCCAGAAATTCATGCATATGATATTATTTGCATTATAAATAGTAATTTAAAGGGCATAGTACGAAACTGAAGTTAAACTTGCCAGTGTTGTTGCCTGCATTTAGCTGATAATCTATTTTAGCCTTTGTTTATTCTTTTCTATCTTTTGTTTCCTTTTGCTAACATAATTTGTTATGGCACTTCTATCAATTTCTTATGTTTGCTCTATATTGGCAGGTCAACATAGTGAAAAATGACATAGTAAAGCTTTTTGATCTCATTGAGAAATATGGTATGTGTAGCTTTGCTTGTACCTCATTTAAAATAATTTCCATTAACGTTTATTTTTAAATTTAGAATTCCCTAGCATAGGTTAGCAATGCATATCTTGGGTGTTAGTTGATAGAATATGTTCTTTGGTTAGTGGTTGATTCCAAATTGCTTTCATGTTTCATCACATTTGGTTAGTATTTGGTCTTTTTGCTGCTTATATTTTGAGCTTAACAATTGACCAAGTTGCAATGACATGCTTAAGAGCTGAGGTATCATTATCTTGCTAACACTATGGTTGTAAGCTTTCCTAGAAGAAACTTCTAGAATTGAGGGTTTCCGTTGAATTATCTGCTTTTACCGGTGGATTGTTATTAGACTTTGGTATTATCAATAAATTCAGCGTCCTACATCTGTGAAATAAGTAGCCTGAAGAGAGTAAATGCGTCTCTTCAAAATGCTTGAATCTTGAAGACCTGTTTCATGTGACAATCAAATTCTACATATCTATCTGGGGTTGTGATTGTTGTTGCATGTTTGCTTCAGTGCATTTCTGTTCTGCAGAGTGGTATTTTCCATCAAATAATGTAATTTGCTTGAAGCTCATCTTTTTTCCTCCATTCCCCTTTTTCTGGGTATTGCACTAGCATCATTCTTTATTCATTATACTTCATATTGGACTTAGATGACCCTTTTGTCATTTTTCAGATGATGGAACCTTTTATTTTGATGAGAAATTTGTTGGTGGACAAGAACAACAAGGTTCACTTTCCACAACTTCTTCAGTTGTTAGAGGGTTTACTGCATTTGCTGCTGTAACTTCTGGAAAAATAAATGTATGTAGAGTGGAAGGAAATTGCTGTTTAATTTTTTTCAATCTGTTTTTGGAATTTATTGCTAGTGTTATGGCTTTGCATTTTCCAGCTTCCAGGGGATACAATATTGGGTTTGGCAAAATTTTTCTTGGGCATTGGAATCCCAGGAGATGCCAAGGACTTCTTCAATCAAGTTGACTCATTAGCTTTCCTAGAGAGCAACAGGCAAGTGTATTTCTTAGAACAAGCTTATTTTAAATTGCATCTTTATGGAGTTTTTTGTTGATATCTTGACCTCATGATGTTCAGTGATATTACGTGACTTGGATTTCTTATGGTGGTGTAGGATTTCCGTTCCATTGATATTGTCACTCCCCGAAACAGTTTACTCATTAACTAATAAAGACCAGCTTAAGGTATGTAACTAAGTAGTGTCTAGAATCCTTATTTTGTTAATACTATAATTAGTTTTTTCGTGGAAATTGGGATATAATGAATAGTTGATGGGGGTAATCTCAATGCCATATCATGACATTTGACATTTTTTTCTGACAATAGGAAAGTAGGAAATACAGGGTGTATGACCTAGTTGCTTTTTGATTGTAGTCCATTTTTGAGTCTCAGCTGTCGTGCAAATGATTATAACCTCCGAAAAAATTACCAAAGCAGTTCACAGCTATTATTAGGCTTCCTTTGTCTCTCTATATGATAATTTTTATTATTATTAACCCATCAATAGTTTCTTGTTTAAAATTATTAACAAGCTCTAACTTGCAATTCTGTTGCATTATCCCCTATTTATTACTTGTTGATTCTTCTGCATGCAGTTCCACATTAATATCTCATTCATTCTCATTAATATCTGCTTCTCTCAAACAAACAATTTTATTTTCTGTTACAGTCTCTTTGCGGAATTAAATTTGTGATTGTGCAATACTTCAACATTTCTAGTCCACTTTCAGTTTTCATTAGTGTTGGGAATATCTGACAAATTTCTATTACAAAATTTAACAGGTTAAGGTGAATACAGTGCTTGGTTCAGCTGCACCACCTCTAACAGTTAAGCTTGTCCGTGCTTTTAGCACTGGTGCAAAAGATTCAGCTATTATTGACAGCAAGGTGAGTGATGAATCAATCGCTTCTGAGGGGTGAGGCTTGAAAAAAATTTTCTCCTCTGACAATCATTTAGTTTCCTGGGTTCCTTTCTTATCTCTGTTAACTTCTACTTTGCATGACACAGGAGCTTTGGTATGACGAAGAAATTGGATTTCACGTCTTGGAAGCTTTCCCAAAGAATTTGGATGTGGGAACATATGTGTTTGTTTTTGAGGTATTACAGTTTGTTTAATTTAGTTTTTTTATTTTTCATTTTAGTTACATCAAGGTATATTTGGATCCACATATCAGTATAATATTCTACCCAATTTTGTAGATTGTGCTTCGTGATTCTGGCAGTGAAAAAGTTTATGCAACTGGAGGGCAGATTCATGTACCAATATATGTCACTGGGATCATTAAAGTTGACAATGCAGAAATCACAGTTGTGGACAGTGATCTTGGAAGTGGCGAAACTCAGAAAAAGTATGTTTCTATTTTGGTTTTGTATCCTATTGGAAGTTATCTACGGTGATATTTAGGATACTTTTGATTTCTGATTAATATATCTGATAATTGCCATTCTATCATGTGTTTGAAGTCAGAACTGCTGCATATGATTCAAATCTCTGCTGCATTTGCACTTGTAACTCTTGTATGGTTTTGATTTATTTTTTTCACTTTCATTTATGTTTGACCTATCCAGGCTAGATTTGGCTGGAAATGATGCAGTTTCACTCTCAGCTAACCACTTGCAGAAGTTGAGGTTGTCTTTCCAATTGACAACACCTCATGGTCAAGCTTTTAAGCCTCATCAGGTTTGCAGTTGCCTCTTGTACCTTCCAAATGAATGTATTTTCAATCCTATGTTTATTGAGGTTTTTGTTGTTTTGCAGGCATTTTTCAAGTTGAGACACGAGACAAAGGTTGAACACATCTTTGTGGTTGGAAACACCGGCAACAAGTTTGAGATAATTCTTGTTAAGTATCTCTCGATACCTATTTCATTATCTGGGTTTTGAGGTTTCTCCTTGAGTACTTGTTAAGTTTGTTAGATTGGATGATAAATAACTATTGTACCCTTGAATTCACTTAATTTGTTATGGTGTGTATATCATCCAATATTATAATCAAGAGGCAAGTGCATCATCAAATGGAAAAGTTTTATACTGGTTATATTGCAGTTTTAATAACTTGATAGGCAAGATCAATATTTTTATGTTTAATTTGGAACTTTTGACCTGCCTTAAGTGCTTTTAAGCTTGGCCGATATACAATTGCTTATCATATTTTGTTTTTCTCTTTTATATCGGGGAATCCTGAATGCTGTAACATTAATTTGATCCTCATTTTCCTCCAATGGTTCTCTCTCTGTCTCTGCTTACATTGTTATTTTGGCTTGTAGGATTTTCTTGGCTTGGTGGAGAAACTTTTCTATCTCTCAGGAAGATATGACATTGAGTTGACTGTTGGTGATGCTGTCATGGTATCTTTCACTAGTCCCCATTTTTTAATTTCCCCTTCTCCCAGTCTACTGTGAATCTGAGTGAAAATCCTATATTTCAGGAGAACTCTTTCTTACGGCTACTTGGTCATCTCGAATTAGATCTTCCAGAAGCACCTGAGAAAGCAGCCCGTCCTCCACCACCACCTGTTGACCCTTACTCAAGATATGGGCCCAAAGAAGAGATTACACATATATTCAGGGCTCCTGAAAAGCTTCCTCCCCAGAATCTCTCTCTTATTTTCTTGGGTTTAATCCTTCTGCCATTACTTGGCTTTTTGGTTGGGGTAAGTCTCATTATAACTCCCACTAAAAGAAAGTGGCATAAATGGACTTGTTTCTATTTAAAAGAAAAGACATTAGAGATAAGAATGGGAAATATTATAGAATGGAAACATGAAATGTGGTGCCGTTATCTAGGCATGCTATTTATTTTTATGATAAATATGATTTGTGATGGTAACAAGAACTGGAATGTGGAAAATATGTCTCCTTGGAAAAAAATTTACATAAACTGAATAATAACAATAATTCTTTGATAATGAGTTGTGGATAATGGAGACCCATATTGAGTGATATATCTCATATTTTCTTTGTTGATTGAGATATGTCCCTGACTAACAACGATGGTTTACAAAGGGAAAAGGGTATTCACCTTGCTTCGAGCACTCAAAAATGTATTTCAAATTTAGAGCAGTGTTTACTTTTGTCATGACTTTCGAGGATAATTTTGTAAAAAAATTATGATGTAATATATGAAAATGTTGCTTAAAATTTTCACAATTTCTCTAGTTATATGTATGAAAGTAGTAGGCCTTTATGGGGGCCTGGTCTGATGCTTGGTTGCTGACATTCAAGTTATTCTCAGTCTAAATAAAGGTTTGCACTACTTGATGCAACAATATATCATATATTGATATGTAGAACCGTGCTTCATATGATAGAAAGGTTGGAGACAAAGTGTAAATGATTATTTCGGCACTTGCATTCAGTGTTGTCATAATAATGCTGCTAAGCTGTTTTATTTTGCTTTGCTTTCGTCTATCTTCCTTTATGGTAGTCAGTGTTTTTGTTCTGTTTTATGTCATTGGCAGTTATTGCGATTGGGGATGAACGTAAAGAATTTCCCTGGTTCAACGGTACCTGCTACATTTGGGATCCTTTTCCATGTTGGTCTTGCTGGGGTTTTGTTACTTTATGGATTTTTCTGGTTGAAGGTATGTCCACTCTACATTTAGGTAACATTATTAACTGATCCAATTAAACATGAAGTCAGGTTCTTTTTTTATGTGGTGGTATTTATTGATGCATGTAAAAGGAATTTATTATATGAGAAGTGTTATATCCCCTGATAACATGTTTAATTGTTAGAGCCGGTGATGTTGAGCCATAGTGGTTCTCGTTGGGACTCTGTTCATTTGCATTACATTTCTCGTGGCACGGCAATAGTCAGTTGTTCCAACTTTTTCCTCCGAAATTTTAATCTCGTTTTTGTTCGTGTGCAGCTGGACCTGTTTACTACGCTCAAGGCATTTGGTCTTTTGGGAGCTTTCCTGATGTTTGTGGGGCACAGAATTCTTTCTCATCTCGCTTTGACATCAGCCAAGTTGAAATCTGCATGAGTGAAACGACAATAATGTCTATTTATAAAGAGACGACGAGAATTTGAGTTTTTCCTTTAAAGGAATGAATGACACTAATCCAATTTTGTAGGACTATCGTTAAATTATCTAATGAAAAATGACAAATTTAGAAAGCTCAATTGTATCCTTTCGAGAAAGGAGCTCAATTCGTAAGCGAAAAGTGACTTGATATGTGGTTTGATCCTGGTGAACGTCATTGAAAAAACAGTTATTTTAGCATGTGCTACCTACACTTACCTACACTTGATGTTACAGTAAGCTGCTGGTTTTTTTAAGTCTTAACGGTCCATAATACCCGTCATGTATTCCCAACACACCTTCCGCATATAGTAGTATCACATCTTTACTAAGATTGAAAAGAGAGAAATATTTAAAAATAAGAAATATTTTAAAAGGCTTCATCATCCTATATAATGAAAATAGAATAATCCACCTGTAATAATCCTAACTATCACTTAATTCCAATAATTCTAACAATTATATTTTCAAAAATCTCCTCAACTGACTTTGTTTTCAAAGTAAATTAATAAGAGTTTATCTATATTTAAAATTTAACCAGTTAAGGTCACAATATGCTTAAAATTAAACTAAATTAAATTAAGGATGGAAATGCACTTGCTTACTTTAAATGCAAATTTATTGTGAAGGAGGTTCTAACTTTTATGTAATTTGTCATTAGGTAGAATTATCATCTCAGATTTTCATTTAATAATTAATAGAAATGGAAGAGGTGTGATGCATTATTTTGTAAAACGGCAATTAATATGAAACGATTTTTTCTTTTAAACAGAAATGGTGTACATTGTTGGGTATGTGCAGATGTAATGACAGCTATAAAATAGTTTCTGCTCTCCTGTTCGTGCAAAGCGTTATTCTCAAGTGACTGAAGCTTCTAACAATATTCAATAGTAAAGCAGTTCTTATTGTTTGTTTGTCTTGTCTTTTGTGGTGGTTGGGATTGTGCGATGTAGGAAGTAAACCAGAATCCTGTACTCATAAGACAACCTGATCAGCATCAAATAAAACCTCATTATCCTGTAATATGTTCAATTTGATTTAGAAAAACAAAATCTTTCATCAAATTCATCTGATTATCTTATCACAATAGAAGTGTGACTAATTGTGTCCAAAATTAAATAAAATCAACCAACGTAATGTGGGATGATCTTTCACTGAAGAGAATACGAATAACATAAATAAGAGCACCTACAGCATATGAGAAGAGCTATAAGATCAATTTTCCACGACTGTGTATTGATGATATTTTTTAAACTTGCAATTGAATGGGAAGAAGAATGGCATCCATAGAGGGAGCATGTCATTATTCTGAAACCCGGATGCTCTCAGTTGTCAACCAAATCTTCTTCTGAATTATCAACACTGCATCATCTTTGTCTTGGACTAAATCGTGCTCTAGATTTGATGTGGCCACTGAAATCCAGTGCAATGCTGGCAAAAACTTCTTTATAAACAACACCACTGACCGCTTATCATGGACAATGACGAAACCTTTAGGTCTCAGGATTCTATCCATCTCAATCAATAAATCTGCTGGACTGCATTCTTTCTCAATGATATCAGAAAATAAACCCCATGCATGGAGTAAGTCATAAGTTCGAGGGTAGGTCGAAAATGCTTCACACCTGTCACATTGATGACAAAACGAGGTCAAAAGAAGGTAATATTGCCGCATCTCGCTTAATTATATCACATTAGTGTGTGATATAATTGCTGTTATCATAACCTGGAGAAAGATAATTACATTTTATAAAAGATAAGAGCCATACCAGTTGTGAACCGTTCCTAACAGCCCTCTGTCATATATGATCTTGAGAGTGTTTGGTCCATTTTCTGGCACCACATTCATAGTCCAAACATCTATGTCCTTCAAAGCAGCCGCAAATGACCCCAAATTAGCATTCATGTCCATCACATTCCGAATTGTCTCAGGCTTAATTTTATTGCCTAGCATTTTCCAGTAATTAGCAACTTCTTTGTGCCAATATTCCTGCACCAAATTAGTTGTCATCATAAACAACGTAATCAGACATGTGACTATGAAGCTATCATGCTTTAAATTCTGATTTCAAGAATAATTACTTCTTTTAAACAATTTTGCACCCAATTTCATCACCGGAACAAAGAAAAAAAATCACATTTAATTATCCATATGGTATCACATTTAGATTGTCTTCCTTTGGACAGCAATAGAGGTTCTTCATTAGTTCATATAAAAATTGACAAGAAATGAGATATCAGTTATCTTTGCTTATACTTTCAATCGGCTAATGTAGGTTTCCACTTTCCAGCAGGCCCTTCTCCGACCCTCCCTTTTGTATTCTCTCACAATTTTCTTCTCTTACTGTTTGCCTTTGTTCTACTTCTGATGATAATTTGCATTCATTATTGAGGACTTTAAAAGTGTAAAACAGGATGTTTTAAATTACCATGTCCTGTCCAAACATTTCAGTAGAATAGTTGAAGTCAGCAAGACGAGGAGGTGGAGTAATCAATCGAGCCGGCCAAGGAGCCAAACCAGTTCCTCTGGCTCTGTGCATCTCTGTATAGACCAGCAGAATATATGGTTATTGACTTTTCAACAGTCAAGAAATAATACCACAACTTGTTGATGGAAAAGAACAAAATCATGCAAGATTAATATATGCAATAAAATGAGTTGTGTAACTTGTGTCAAATATAACGTAATCAGAAAGATCAGGGACCTATCTAGAATATCCAAAGCTATTTGATTTACCAAGTCAACTACTGGATATGGCTCCAAAACTCACAAGGCAGCCCCCTGTGCCGCACTATTTTGTTTCATCATTTATGATTTATAGTCTCTTTTTTTTTTTAACTGTTAAAGGTCCCTCTATAGAAAAGTTTATTATCAGTTTATCTCATGGTCTTGAGATTAAAGAACAGACTAAATCATTATATGAAATGGAGAAAATAACACTCACGATCAGAGTAAGGTGTGATGCAAGCTTTCATTTTAACTCCCCAAACAGCATCAGGATCATCACTAGGACTGCAGAGTGGAGGGTGAGTACCAGGCTCTCTTTTTAGGTAGCAGTCATTTGTAAGAGGCTTGGCCCATATGACAGTCTGGTTCTTCTTAGCAGCGATTTTCCAACACATCTGCCCTACAAGAGTACTCATTGCTTTCCATATTCTCCGATCCTCTTCATCCTGAGCATAGGCTTCAGGAGATGAGTAGGCAAAGTAGCCTCCTGGCCTGAGTAACCTATCTAGCTCAAGAAGAAGTATGCCATCTCTTTGAAGCCAATCAATTCTACAGCGAGAGCAATGGGCAAGTTCAAAAGATCTACTAGGGTAAGGGAGTCTATACGTTCCCAAGACACCAAGATATGCCGGAATTCCTCTTTCTAAAGCAAACTGTATTTGGTTTTCATGAACATCATTTGGTGCTAATGACATTGCTATTACATCAGAAGAAAGAAGATATCCTCCAAAGCTTGCAACACCACAGCCAACATCGAAAACATTTCGTAGTCTTCCTTCATTATTTATGATATTGTTTGGAAAGTTGAGCATCTGTAATATCAATCATGGATACAAAGTTATAACTTTTTCCAGTCAGTTTTATGTTTTGGTGATTATTTTAGTGCCATGCCAGCCCAGATAGTAACTAGCTTACATTGGCAATTGAAGCAATGTATTTGTCAGCACCGTAATGGAAATGAGTTCCTCCACCAGGAAAAACTATCTTTTCACCTTTTACAACCATCCATCTCTGGTCAGATTTCTCTGTTGCAAGATGAGTATGAGGTATATTTGCCCTCCATACCTGATCTCTGCTTTTGGGCCACTTGATTGGAATCTATTATCAAGAACAGCATAAGACACTCAAAGCTGTAAGCACATAAAAATTTCCAAATTTATTTAATATTCTTAGTATCTAAGAGAAATAATGCTGGAGAAAGAGACACCTTGTACCCTGGAGGAGGGGGAATCAAACAATTATAGCGTCTCTCAGGCATCGGGCAGTGTCGCTCGTAGTGCTCCATCAAAGTCAGATCAAGCTTCAATCTTGTTTGGTATATGAAATTTCTGTCTAGACATGGAATTAGCTCTGAGAGACGATCATCACAGACCTAAAAAATTGAACACAAGAGTAAAATAACTTGAATGCCTCATACTAGACACTAACATTCAAGATAACTTACTGGAATGGTCTTCGGTATAGCACTTTCATCTTCTACAAATGTTAAAGTTTTGCTACCATACTCAATAGAAGATGAACCCTTATTCCTGGAATACAGGTAAAATAAAGCACCAACAATCACTAAAACTATCACAGTTGAGACCAACCGCTTTCTCGGTTTCCCATCTGCTCTCCCTCTCCCCATTCTTGACACTGCATAACAATACACCTTGGTTTCAACTTAAACTGGAAGAAAAAAATATATAACTATTCAATTTCAATCAAATAAAAATATCCCGTAATTCTCTCACCACACTCACTGATTCAATGGTAACAACACACTTCCACAAACCACCTAGTTGGTGGAACCCAGAGCCACGAATCAATAACTGCACAGAAAGTAGAAATTGAAACCAATGAAACAGCACTCACTAGCACCATAATGACTGAAAAATTGAACCAAAATCTCCAGAAGCACAATCCTTCAGAAAGTACACATCAGTATTGGCTCAAAGTACGCATAGGCAAAATCATGTTTCTAAATTCTATGTAGAATATTAAATCAAACATAAAAAACAACAAATAAGAGCCCCCAATAATGATAACAAGTTGAAAAATTCCAAACGAGAAGCAAAGTCTAAGGGGACAGACGCACAAACGCTAGATACGGGCATGCACATGAATTGGCATCACCGACAAGCTGCCAGCTTTCACTGACCCATCTCGTGAAAATAGTAGAGAGTGAGGTGGCAGATGCAGAGAGATGAAAAAGTTAGCATTTTGTGAATGTCGGAGGCAATTCAGAAAAAGGGTATGGATCTGAGAGGGAAAACAAAACACAGAAATGGGAAAAACACAAAAAGATAGCATTTTGTACCTCAGACTCCGCGTCTCTTCACTGCAGAGGTTGCGTGAAACTGGGGTATTGCATAACGAACAGTTCAATTATCTTAATGTTCGTCAATTTTTTTTTAATAATCAAATTTTTTATTTTTATTTTCGTAAGTGATACACAATGACAGATTCGGGAGATGGTGAGAGAGATCTAATCCCAAGCCTTAGCCTCTGCAAATGTTTATGTTGTTATTTATTGCTTCATTACTATTGGTCGATGAAAAGATTGGGAGTAGTGGAGGAGGAACATGCAAGGAATGAGTTTATCACTTTAAAATTGTAATCTATCTATATATTATTTATTATTTTTAAACTTGGTTAATATATATATATATATATATATTATAACCAAATGTTTTCTCATATTTAAGATTACTAGAACTCCAAATTCAATTTATTTTCTTTCTTCGTTAACTTTTTTTATCGCCTATTATTATTTGAGATTTGAAGGAAGAATACTCTTATTCCTTAATTATGATTGAATGTGTTGATGTTCGAACATATTTTGTCATGATTGAGTGTTTTGTGGCTATATCAGTTTTGTGCTTTGCCAATAAGGTTCTCAAATAAGGTTCTCAAATGATAAGGGATATAGTCCATTAGTGAATAATTAGACTTAATGATATTGGCCTAAAAATTAGCTTCAAGAGTGTTTCCTTTATTTGAGTTTTGTTGGGAAATCTCGCATTGACTAAAAATGAGGCTGAACTATGGTATATAAGTGAGGTGTAAACCTCACCTTCTGAGTCGGTTTTGAGGGTGAGTTAAGCCCATAATCACTTTCTTTCTACATGGTATCAGAGCCAGGTTAACAAGATTGTTAGGCCTAGATTCGACCACTTGTTAATATACTGAACCTTGATTGGTAAGTTGTTGGGCTCAGATTGGACCACCTGTTAATAGATTATGATCTTCTTCTACATAGTTTGAGGAGCCCTAATTGTTAACAAAGTTGTTAACGGGCCGCTATGTAGAGCTTTGATTGTTAGCAAGGTAGTTGGACCTAGATTGGGTCACCTGTTAACGGGTCACGTTCGAGTTGAGAATGACTCATCGACGTGAGGGGAGGGTGTTGGGAAATTCCGCACTGACTAAAAATGAGGCTGAACTATGATCTATAAGTGAGGTGTAAACCTCACCTTCTGAGCCGGTTTTGAGGGTGAGTTAGGCCCATAATCACTTTCTTTAACAGGTTTTTAGTAAGTTGGTTCAAGCTTTTCATTTTGATATTTGAACAATTTATAATTATCTTTTCACTTTATTTGATTGTAGTGGACTTGAAATTTAATAAATTTAAAGTTTAACTCATTTTCATAAAATCAGTCCAATGAGTTAAGATTTGTACCACCTTATATATATTAATTTAGTTATATCTTTAGGTGATGTAGGATCTCCAACACACTTTTTTCATGTTGAGAGTCCCCAAACTCAACCTCACATCAAGAGTTCCCAAATTCGAATGTGAGACTAAAAATTTATGGATGGTTTAATAATAACCTTTTTTTTTATGGGTGGTCTCATAACTGCTTGAAAAATTTATAGGTAGTCCGATAACAGTTTGAAAATTTGTTAGGATAAGTTCTAAAATCATATTAATAGTGGACTTGAAATCTAATATATCCTTATAAAACCAGCTCAATGAAATAAGGTTTGCACCACCTTTCATATATATATATATATATATTAATTTAATTATATCTTTAAGTGATGTGGTATTTCTAATACATTTAAAAAATTCTATTTTTTTTTAACTATTTTCTTTGTTTTTTTTTTTAAGTTTCTTTAGCCATTTCTATTTTTTTTTTAGATTTTGGGGTGAGGAAAATGTCTCTAATTGTTTTATTTGCATGTAATTATTGCTAATGATGCTTTATGGCCTATTTTTCTTTCTGACTTTCAAATGGTTTTCTTAGATAAAAATTGTTTTGGCCCTTCTATGTTTAATTATAATTCCCAGAAGTTGTTTTGATGAGTTTTAGACAAGTTTGAGCAATTGTAAGCAAGCATATATAATATGCCCTCTAAGCTTTATTCTTATTTAGGATTATGTAACTTCTCTTTATACCTAAGTATTTAAAGTATATTTAAATTATTATTTTTATTTACTATGAGGAGCATATATTTTAAAAAAAAAAGTATTAATTAAAATTGAGTTGTATATTCAAATTATTATGTCTTTATAATCTTAATTATCAGTATTTTCTTCTCATATATAATATTTTATTAGTTGAAATTGATTTTTTTTATTAAATTAGAAATGTGTATCTTTGTCATGGTAATTTTTTTATCTCAATCTAAATAGTCGAATTTTTAGTCATACATGTGATTATTTTAGAAATGTAAGAGATATATTATTTTTTTAATTCATTCAAAATGATTAAAAAAATTCAATATAGTTTATATTTTTTTTTTCAAAATATTAATAAAATTTAAGATTTATACTAATTTAATAAACGATTTTAAGAATAAGTATTTTTTTTTCTGCAATTAAGAGATCTCGGATGACTTTTAGTATATATCTTGTATTAGAAAGATTTTTATCTTATGATAAATTATTTTTTTATTTCTTATTTTATTTTCATTATTTGGAAATAAATAATCATTAATATTGTAATTAATATTGTTGTTTATATATTAGAGCATGGTTTAATTAAATATTTCATGTTTCTAAAGATGATTAAGGTAGGTGTTTTAAAAGTAGAGAGGAAAAAAACAAGTAGTGGTGATAACTAAAATCTAGTGGGAATGAGAATGCAGGATAAAATATGGATTACTTTTAAAGGTATGAAAATGTTTGGATTACTTTTAAAGGTCTGAAAATATTTGGATTACTCTTGAAAATGTTTGGATTACTCTTGAAGGTATAAAAATGTTGTAAGCGACTTTACATTTTATATAAAGACCACTTAAACATAAATTACCTACAAAAGAGAAATAAAAAAATGAAATATTTTTATTCTAAAGAAGACATCATATGTCCCTTTGTTGAAGTTTTTTTTTTTTTTTTTTATAACACTACACATATTTTATTTGTTTAAAAAATGGTTTATGGGATATGAATGATAGTAGATGTCATAATATGTTTTCCAAGAAACAGAATGATAGTTTTTTTTGAATTGGCAATGACATATATATTAATAAAAATTGGTACTAGAAGTACACAATTACAAGATATAATTGAGTCAAAGTGTGCAGAAAGCTAAATAGTTAACTAGATAATTATCTCTCTCCCTATTGAATAGTTATCAGATACTCACCAAGTAGATTATCCAACACATAAGGAACAAGACCAGGGATCCATACACCATTCTGCAAAAGATCCAACAACCATTGAAACTTTAAACTTGACCCACAATCAGGAGTTCAGTTGAGTTAGAAAGAAAATTTCTTCTACATCTACCTTCTTATTGCGAAACAACGCGTCATTCCTATGCTTCCACAAACTCCACACCACTCCAACCCACACCACCTTCCAAAATATGTTAACCTTCTTGTGTTGGAAGTGAATGTAGTGTTGTGTTTTAGTTCTGCAAACAGAATGATAGTAAATGTCATAATATATTTTCCAAGAAGCAAATCACATAATTGTGGAGGGAAATAATAGATGATACGTAGCATGTGGTACAATTTTGTGGTGTTTTTGAAAAAAAAATTAAGAATGATATTTATCATTATTATTATTATTACGATGAATGTGTATTGCAGAAAATACTCAGTATGAATTATTCTACTTGTCATTAATTTCTTTTTGCTATGCTCAAATCATCAAATGAATAAGAATTGAAGAAAAAAAATCCTTGAAGAGAGATTAGAGGATTTGAGAGGATTTGGAGAAGATTAGAAAGAAGATTAGAAAAAACTTAAGAAGAGTGAGGGAGTAAGATATGAAAATTTCACAAATTAGAGTAATTAGGAGAAAATGAAGTTTAAATAGGTTTTCCTCCCCTCAACTATTGGGTAAAGGCCCATCCAAAACCTTGGCCCGACCCAACCCATTATAGTAAGGAAGTTGAAATCAAAATGAATAAGAAATACATAACATGCTGAGTCCATGACTTTTAAGAAGGAAGATTAGGAGTGTCTTAAAAGGATTACTAAAAGTATGACTAGAAAAGACAGTTCCTCTCCTTCTCCATCTATCTCTTTATTTTCTATTTCTCTTATTCCTTAGTTTATTTGATATTTTTGTAGAATTTTTTTTAGACACCTTCCTTTTTCTCTTGTGAGGCATTTTTACTTGAAGTACTCATCTTTCACAAACTTTGGCCTATGGTGGTGCACACTCCTCCTTGGAGTTCACGATCCAACCCATTACTCTTTACACCTCTCAATCACCACTTGACTTAGAGACCAAGGAGGTTGATTTGGAGCACCACATTCTAGGCTATTCCATGCATTTCATTTTCCTTACATTTCATGTACATTTGAACATTGTAGACAACTTTGATCATAATCGATATTAAGAGAATTTTCAGCACTTGTGTGTTTAGTATTCTTACTTCTTTGGTATCTTATCTAGAGCATAGATTCAAGTGGTGGAAACCACCACTTATTTTGGCTCCTTCCAACCTCAAGTGGTGTGTTTCCACCACTTGAGTCTATGCTCTAGATAAACAAGGATAACTCAACACCTAAAACTTCCTAATTGAATCCTTAAAAGTAGGAAAGCAACAACTGTTGGTTTTTAAAATAAAGGGGAAAATAAAGAAACTGTAATATGTAGAAGGTATTGAATGAGGAGAACAATTTTATTCATAGACGCAGCAGTACATTTATACTAATTTAATAGTAACAGAAAAAAACAGAAAAAGTTACCGTTATCAAGATTGTAACTCACTTGATAACTAACTACTTATTCCTTAAATGTAGGAATAATTATTTGACTAATTCAATAATTCAAAAAATCAAAATAAGTCACGTAGGCAGACCAAAAACAAATAATTAACACTCCTCCTTGTTTTTGGATCTGCAAACTTCAATCTTCTGTCTTAAGAGCTTGTCAACCAATTCCCATGTTTTGTTTTTTTGAATTATTGACATCTCCTCCATTGCTAGATCTTAGGGATTGAATCTTGCAACCACTCTGAGCTTCTACCATGGTTTTGAATCTTTTACATATTCCAGCTTGTAATGATGGTCCAAATTGACAATCATTACAATTTCGAAAACTATCAAGAAGTGTAGGTAGACCTTTAGTAGTGTCTTTCTTCTTCATGCTTAACATTCTTTGAATATGACATTGACCAAGTCTTTCGTGCCAAAGTTCGGTGGGGCTTACTTGAGTAAGATAGACAACTTTCTTCTCTTCAATTGAGTCAATTGAGAAGCTTTTACCTCTCATTTTAACCCTTAAAATCTCTCGACTAGTGGTATCAAAGATAAGACAATATTGATTTTGAAAAAAAACTTTAAATCCTTTTTCAATCAGCTGACCCACACTTAACAAATTTTGATCAATATCAGGTACATAAAGAACATCTGAAATAGATTTTGTACTTGAGCTTGTTGAGATTACAACTGTTCCTTTTCCTTTTGCAAAAATATAGCCACCATTCCCAATTCTAATTTTTGTGACTTTAGTAGGTTTTAAATTCTTGAAAAGAGTTTTGTTGTATGTCATGTGGTTTGTACAACCACTGTCAATCAACCAACGTTCAGAGTTACTAGCGGAAGAGCACATCGCGACAAAAATCTGGTCTTCTTCTTCCTCAACAACCTGTGCATTGGCTTCTTGTTATTGAAATTCTTCTTTGCAAATCACAGCTTCATGTCCAAGCTGATTGCATTTGCTACATTTTGCATCTGGTCTTCTCCAACATCTAAATGGTGGGTGACCCATTTTTCCACAATATTGACAAGGTGGGTAATTTTTCTTGTTACCCTTGCCTTTACTTTGGTTGTTTGCGGCACTTCCAGCTTCACTATACTTTGCCGGTAATGCTCCTTCAATCACATTATCTTGCCTCATAAGCCTTCGTTGCTCTTGGGCTTGAAAAGAATGTAGTACTTCTGCCAAAGAGATCTTGGACAAATCCTTTGTATTCTCCAAAGCGGTTATTGAAGCTTCATACTTTTCGGGCACTGTAACCAGAATTTTTTCGACAACTCTGGAATCAAAAAATGTAGTGCTTAACAATCTAACCTTGTTAGTAATGCTTAGTAATCGATCAGAGTAACTCTTGATCGTCTCAGATTCATTCATTTTTTGAAGTTCAAATTCTCGCATCAAATTTAAAACTTGCATACCTCTAATTCGCTCATCCCCAGCATACTCTTCCTTCAAAAAATCCCATATGGCCTTTGGTGTTTTAAGAGTCATGATTCGTGTAAAGATGGTCTGTGAAACGCCAGAAAATAAACACGATCGCGCTTTGCTTTCTTTATTTTTTTGTCTTTGTGCTGTTTAATTTGAGCAAGAGTGGGATTATCAGATAATATGGGAATTGGATAATCCTCTTCCACAGCTTCCCATAAATCTAAAGCCTCCAAGTAGGACTCCATCTTCACTGCCCAAAGTTCATAGCTTTCTCCATCAAAGTTGGGAGGAGCAATATTTGAAAAACGTGTTTCAACTTCCATTCAGGTCCCGTAAGAAAACAGCTCTAGATACCAATTGTTGGTTTTTAAAATAAAGGGGAAAATAAAGAAACTGTAATATGTAGAAGGTATTGAATGAGGAGAACAATTTTATTCATAGACGCAACAGTACATTTATACTAATTTAATAGTAACAGAAAAAAACAGAAAAAGTTACCGTTATCAAGATTGTAACTCACTTGATAACTAACTACTTATTCCTTAAATGTAGGAATAATTATTTGACTAATTCAATAATTCAAAAAATCAAAATAAGCCACGTAGGCAGACCAAAAACAAATAATTAACAACAACAAATAAAAAAAAATCAGAACATGAACATGTTTCAGTCCTAAAGCATTTTCCTAATACTCCTCCTTGTTTTAGGAGTTACAGAACACCAATTTTTTTTTCCTTAAAAGATTGAACCTACTGATTGAAGATGACTTTGTAAAAAAATCTGTAAGCTGGGTAATTTGCAGTAAATCAAGATCACAAATTCTTTTTTCTACACTCTTAGGAAAAATAACTTGGTGTTGAAATGATTAGTTTTCCCATAAAACATAGGATTACAGGAAATAGCAATAAGATCTTGGTTGCTAACAAATATCTTGGTGCTTTCTTTATTTTCTATATTTAGATCCATTAAAATATTTCTCAACCACAAAGCTTGATTAACAACAACTGTTGTTGTAATAAATTTTGTTTCAATAGTGGATTGAATAACGATTTCTTGCTTCTTCGACCTCCATGAAAAAACACTAGATCCAAGAGTAAAATAGTAGATTTAAGTACTTTTCATATCATCAATGGAATCTCCCCAATCACCGTTAGAGAATCCAACCAAAATATATTCTTTACTCTATTTGAACTTAACACCAAAATCACTTGTGTTTTTGACATACCAAATTATTCTCTTGGTAGCTCTGATATGTATTGCTTGCATAGTCCATAAACTTGGACAAAATGCTTACAACATTTAAATTACAAGACGTGTAGTAATATGTTTTGGAGTTCAAGATGAGCTGAAATCTCATATTGGGTAGAAATTTGAAGGTTGAATAGCATATAAGGGAGAAAGACACAAACTCTTAGCCTTAAGGCTTTGGGTAAGAAGTGGAGTCGTATTCACTTATATAGTTGTTGGTTTATCCTCATTGGTGAAAATCTCCCGGTGTTATACATTAAGCAACCAATCAAACTTATAAATTATCCCTTATCAACTTTATCAATTCCATCTTCCTTACTTAGATTATCCTTTTGATTCATATGAGTGCTTGCTTCCTTGCATTCTTTGAACCTAAAATTCTCCAAAGTCTCCTTGGCATACTTCTTCTAGGAGATGAAAACATCATACTCAGTCTGCTTTTTTTCCATTCAAGGGAGAAGGTCATTAACCCAAGATCTATCACCTTAAAAACATTCATCATTTCTTATTTGAATTCCTTAACCATCCCTACATTATTTCCTATCACCAAAAGATCATTAACATAATTGAAACCATAAGAACATTATTGGTATGATGTTTAACATAAAGAGTGGCTTCAAAGAAGCTTTTTTAAAGACTGATGTTTAACAAATGATAATCTATTTTGCGGTACCAAGTTCGTGAAACTTGTTTCAACCCGTAAAGAGCCTTTTTTTTAGAATATACATTGTCTTTTTCTTCATTCTTCATAAAACGTTCAAGCTCTTCAACATAATTTTCTTCATGTAAAACACCATTTAAAAAATGTTGATTTTGCATCAAGTTGATACACTTTTCAATTCATTTGAGCAGCTATAGCAAGAAAAATCCTTATGGTGTCCAAGCGAGCAAACAGTGTGAATGTATCTAAGTAATCCATACCAAAGATTTGAACATAGCCTTTAACAACAAGTCTTGTCTTGTATTTGTTGATAGAACCATTAGAATTCAATTTGGTTTTGTACACCTATTTGACTCCAATCACCTTCCTATCTTGGGGTCAATCAACCAACTCTCATTATATTTTTCTTAATCATAGAAATTTACTCTTTCATTGTAGCCATCTAATTTTGATTTTTCTCTACTGCTCCAAAATCTACAGGTTCATAAATAACAATGTTGTACCTCTCATAAATATTAGAGAGTAATCTAATACCTCTTATAGGAGCATCATCTACTAATTCATTCATCTACCAATTCATTTTGTCAATCCTCTTCTTCTTCAATTCTTAAAGTAAAAGACTTAAACTACAGGTCTACCACAATTTGATCCTTCTTCTTTGCCTCATCCTAGTTCTACTCTTCATCTTCTATGAAATGGACATCTCTACTAACAACAATAATTCCAATTCTCAATTGAAAGATTTTTATAGGCTTTGTTGACAATACTATAGCCTATAAAAATGTCTGGTGATGTTCTTTTATTAAGCTTGTCATGCTTACTCTGTGGAACATGAGTGAAACACAAACATCTAAATATTTTGAGAAAATTTAGAAATGGTTTATAACGATACCAAGTCTCATATGGTGTCTGATCCTTGACTACTTTTGTGAGGAGTCTATTTTGCAAGAAAACAACCATATGAGTTATTTCTACCCAAAACATCTTAGGTAAATTCTTCTCATGCAACATGCATCTAGTAATCTCTAAGATGTATTTATTTCTCTTTTCACTCACCCCATTCTATTATGTAGTATAGGGTGTGGTTAACTGATACTCAATGTTAGCTTTCTTACAAACTCAATTGAAGTTTTTTAAGGTTTACTCCTTACCATTATCAGATCTTAGAATTTGAATTTGGTTGCCACTTTGATTTTCTACAAATTTTTTAAACATCTAAAAAGCTTTATCCACTTATGAAATTAATTTTAAGAAAAAAATCTAACATATTCTTGTGAAATCATCAACAAAAGGCCACATAATATCGATTACTTGCCAAAGAAGGAGTTTTATGAGGTCCAAATATATCTGTGTGGACTAACTGCAACTTACAAGTATAGCATCAAGTTCTAGAAGATCAATTGTCATTTTCTTGGACTTCATTTGTGAAAGCCATTGGTGGTGATAATGCCCGAGCCTCTTATGCCAAAATTCTATGATGTTTTCCTTGATTGGAAAAGAAGCTTGTTTTTCCTCATCAGAATTTAGAGCAAACTTTTTTCCTTTCCTTTTTACTTAAAAAATATATTGACTAGTTGCATCTCTAATCGAGCAAAATTTTTCTTCAAAAGCAACTTTGAACCTCTTTCAATTAATTGGCTAACACTAACAAATTTTGTTCAATTTCAGGTACAAAAAGGACATTAGAAATAAACTTTGTACTTAGGCAACTTGCTATTGCAACACTCCTCTTTCTTGTAATTGAAATATAATCACCATTATTTTGACTTTGTTATTGTTGGTTCGATTTAAATCTTTGAAAAGCTCTTTGTCATTAGTCATATGATTTGTGTAACTACTGATGAATGTTTAAGTCACTAAGGAAATTAGATCATTTTCAAGCACTTTTCAAAAATATTTATAGATAAATGACTAAAAGATCTCCTAGTTTGTTATTCTCAATGCAGATCATTAATTGGAGAAAAATTGTTGAGAAGTGCACAATAAGGTTGAAAATCCCTACAAGAAGGAGGAAGTAATTGAAGGTGTTGAGTGAATCAGAAGCATTGAACGTAGATACAACATTGCTCTCGGGAAGAAATTTGCTCAACGAATCAGAGATGGGCTGAGCGAGTTGCGTTGAGCGAACTACTAATGCGCTGAGCGCATTCATATAGAGAAACTAGGTTGCTCTCGAGAAGCAATACGCTCAAGGGATCAAAGATGGGCTGAGCGAACTTCCAATACGCTGAGCGTATATATTTAGAGAAATTGGGTTGCTTTCCGGAAGGAATCCACTCAGCAGATCCTAAAGGCACTCAGTGGAACTCCCTTGTGCTAAGCGAATGAATGAATAATTGCCAACTTAGAACAATTAAAAACACGAAAAACGGAGAGAGAAAGCAGTTCCAAACGCGGAGAATAGAGAAAAAGCACGAAGAAAAAGAGTTTCTTTTGGAAAAGGGGTCCAGACACTTCAATTTCATCATTTTATCTTCCAATTTCTCCTTGGAATCGTGACATGGAACCATCCACCATGAGTGGCTAAGCATTTGTGTGTAGAATTTGATTCAATTTGTAATTTCTCATTACTCTTCATTCATTTATGCAAGTCTTGATTTTAATTGATGTTTTGGTTGTGTTATTATTACATTGAATTCGAGAAATCGATTCTTGATATTAGAATTGGTATTTTGTGGGAACTTTATTCCTTTTCTGAATCTCAATCCTTACCCCCCACCTATCCTAATTTTAACAAAATTAGGGTAATTGAGTTTTGCAAAATTGGAATTTTAGTGAAGAGTTTCTAGTAATCTTATCAAGGAATTGAAAATGTATTAGGAATTCTTTATAATTTCCTGCTAAGGAATTGCTCGAAACTACATTTAAGTTTTGCCAATTAAAAGTGAGCATTGCATAATTGCTTGTGTGAGTTTTGAAGAAAGGAACGATTGAGTCTAATCCTTATGCAATTTATTTCTGCTTTTTATCCCATATTAATATCTTGCATTTATTCTTTGAATCAATCTTACAAATTCAATATTGGAATTTTGTTTTAATGCATGAGATCATAAACTGCACTATTTCACCAAGTCCATGAGTTCGACAACTCTTTATTCAATATACTTGTCGAGAGTTTTAATTGAAAATCTTAACAACCACTATCAATTAGTTAGTTTTCACTCTCTTCGTTGCTTCTAAAACACATGACCACAACTAGTTGATTACTCTATTGAGGAATAATGCTCATCAAACAAAATATTAGCAAATAATATGACATTTTGAAATTATATTATATAAGTTTATCTCCTCTAAAATGAGAAATTATATTTTAGATAGTCATTTATTAGAATATAAAGGATTAAGATTTAATAACTTCCAAATTTGTGATACTTGATTTTATCATAATCTCAACCATTAATATTTTAGTCAATGGATATAAATATACTTTTATCCTCTAAAGTGCAAGCTCTCACTTTAAAAAAGTAAATCCATAATATTTACACATTATCGTTACCTTAAGAATGAAGGATATATATATATATATATATATACATATATATATATATATATATTGTACTATTATCATATTAGTTTTTAGTTCAAATGAATAGTTAAATGAAATTCTTGTCCAAAACAAATACATACCATGATATAGAAAGAGCAACTCTCAAAACCCAATAATCAACAAACAAATTTATTTCATGAACTCTTCTACTGAAACTAAATTCTTCTTGTGTAATGAAACTACACCATTCACTAGATTATATATAGCCAAAACTTTCTAAAAATCTTTTATAAAAAAGATGGTTCATTTTCCAATACCTCATTGTCACTTGACAATTTAACTCTTTACTGAGTACCAAGAGATAGCTAAGAAGGTTCCTGCACCTAGAGAAATGTGTTGTGAAAATTCTTAGTTTTAGGAATATTATACAATTCAAAAAATGTAGTTGGAAATAGGAAACCCTATGCTAGAAAAGGCCACGATGCTAGAAAAGGTCTTGAAAATTTTATTACTTAATTATAAATGTTTACAAGAAGCTGATCAAGATACATAAATGAATGAATGTTAAATAACTAATTAACTATTTATCCTATATAGCAAATTCCAATAACTAACAATAATAAATTCTGTAAAAAAAATAGCGAACAAACTATAACTCCCACTTTATTTCATGTCAATGGCCCCCTCTTATCAACATCCTAGTTCTCCATGATGGAATGAGGATACTTCTTCAAGTATAATAAATTTCCAAGGTAGCATTCTCTAGAACTTGGTGCTTCCATTTAACAAACAATTTAATTTTTGCAACTCCCTTCCTTTTAACTATCATCCTATCTGGAATCTCCTTACTCTTTCTCACCAAAGACATCTTCTGCTTGATAGAAATCATTACATCCTCAACATGCTTCTTAAGTTGTGAAATGTAGAAGATATTATGAATTTTGGATTGCATAGGGCGTTTCAAATTATAAGATATTACCCCAATGCAATCAACAATCTTTTAAGACCTAACATATTTCGAACTCATCTTCGCATGACTCTTGCAAGTTACTAAAATATGCATACAAAGGCAAAATTGTATGTGTACTAAATCACCAATATGAGACTTCTTATCTACCTTATGTTTGTCTAATAATTCTTCATTCTTTCTTAAGCTCTTCTTGAATGAAACTTGATCAGTTTCAACATATCCTCTCTTTTTGTTTAAGCTTTTGTTGACTAACTCCACCTTGAACTCTCTTGGAAGGTGAGGAAGGTAGAGGGGAAGTGCCTAGCCATACATAATTTCATAAGGAGTTGCCTAGGTAGCTGTGTGAACAGTGGTGTTATACCACCATTCAACCATAGGCAACTAGTTAAACCAATTCTGATGGGAATCTACACACATCTAAAATAAGTTTCTAAACACCTATTCACCACCTCTGACTATCCATTAGTTTCAATGTGGTAACTTTGTTGAGAGATGAATTTGAACTCCTTGGAAAGCCATAAAACCTACTTACAAACATTGGATCTCTACCACTTAGTAATGGAATAAGAAAAACCATGCAAATTGAACACAATTTCCATAAAAGCTTAGGCTACATGCCTAGTTGTGTATAGATGTGACAAAGTTGTGAAATGAACATCTTTACTCAATCTATCCACCATAACAAAGATTACTTGCTTACTTAATGAATTAGGCAAGCCTTCTATAAAATCCATTATAATGTGTTATCAAACCTATTCAATATGGACAATGGTTGTAACAATTTAGGAGCAACAAAATATCATATTTACATTGTTGGCACAAAAAATATGGCTGAATAAAGCTCTTAACATCACTGATTAGTAGATGCATGTAACCAAAGTAACAAATCCATCTTTAGTCCATATCATTTCCAACTATCACCTTTCCTTTCCTTTTTTAGCTCACCATTCTACCACCTATAATGTTTATGAGAAGCATAATCATTTTGCAATTATCTTATTAAATTTTGCAAGCTCACATCACTAAGTCAGGACTTGTGAATCCCATCAACCAATTTAGATTAAAGCTATTGAGTAATCAACCCACTACACTCAATTGGACCTATTTTGGACAATGCATCTACTACAACATTGTCTTGACCCTTCTCATACTCAATTGAGAAGTAAAAATCTATAAGTTTAATCAACCACTTATGTTGGAAATTTGTGATCAATCTTTAATAAAAAAATATATTTGAGACTATAATGATCTATTTTTACAATAAAATATTTGTTCAAGAGGTAATGTCTTCACTTTTGTATTGCAAAAATCACTTTTATTAATTCTTTGTCATATGTAGATAAAGATTGTTTTATTATATTTAAGATCCTACTAATGTAAGCAATAAGATGGTGATCTTGTATGAGTACTACTCTAATTCCTCCACTTGATGCCTCTGTTTCTACTACAAAGATCTTGGAAAATTCTAGAAGTGTTAAGACTAGAATATTACTTGTCCTTGATCTTCTAAAATGCCAATTTAGCATTTTGAGTCCACATAAAAGTTTCCTTCTTCAACATATTAGTTAGAGGCTTAACTATAAGTTCATATGAAAAACCTTCTATTATATCCAACTAAACCTAAGAATCCTCCAAGCTACCTAATATTTTGAGGTTGAGACCATTTAACTATAACTTCAATCTTACTCGAATCAATAGTCAGTCTTTTACCTATGATGAAATGACCCTAATATTTCACCTATTCACAAAAAAATTAAAATTTAGATCTTTTAGCAAACAAACAGTTATCCCTTAGCGTTAGAAGAACCAATTTAAGATGATTCAAATGTCCTTAGAAGGTCTCATATAGATGTGAATGTCATAAAAAAAATTAATAGAAACTTCCTAAAAAATTGTTGAAACACTATATTCATAAGACCTTGAAATGTTGCAGGTGTATTGGTAAGGTCAAATGACATTACCACATATGCATAATGTCTTCCATGAGTCCTAAAAGTTATCTTGTACACATCCGAAGTATCCATTGTCAATTGGTTGTACCCAGACCTTAAATCTATTTTTGAGAAAATTGTAGAACTATGTAATTCATCTAACAAATCATCTACCAAGTGAATTAGAAATTTATTCTTCACTATACTTTTATTTAATTCCCTATAGTCCATATACATTCTCCAATATTCATCCTTCTTACTTACCAAAATTAACGGATTTGCATATTAGTCACTATAGTTCTAAATAACACCAAACTTCAAGTATTCCTATACCAACTTATCAACAACTTCCTTATGATTTTAACATACCCATAAGGCCTTTTACTCACCAAATTCGAACCTTGCACCAATGGTATTTTGTAATCATGACCAAGCCTAAATGCGGGTAATTTAGTTGGTTCCCCAAATATGTCATCAAACTCTTTTAATAACTTTTTCACTTTTTTGAGTAATGAAGATTGAGTAGCATGAGTGGTTGGTTAATGATTGTAATAGTCCTCCTTCCTCCTCATAGAGTTGTAGCATGGAAACATGAACACCCTCAACCAAGGCCTTGCCAAGATGTTACTTCTGAATACTCTTCACACCAATTGTAGAAGAACCTCTTAACACATGCTACTTACCTCAAACCTTGAAGTCCATTTTAAATTTAGTAAAGTTCCAAGTATATCCAATTTGACAAGCCACTCAATTCCTAACACCAAATCACATAAGCCAAAAGGAATTAATAGCATATCAGAAGTAAATGTAGCTTGTTGAATAGACAAAGTGAAACCCTTTCACCATAGAAGATATCTCAATCTTGGATCCATTTTCCACCACCACATTCAAAGGATCCATTTCTTCAATCTTATAGCTATCTGAATATCCAAGAAATTGTGGATGTTGCCACTATTAATAAGGATATTTAAAGGTTGTTTTTTGTAGTAATATATGATTCTCGTGGTTCGAAACTCGCCACTCTTGTTAATGCATTCATAGATATTTGTGGTTCCCTTGCTTCTTGTTACTCACATTATCCACTACTTTCAATTAGTCATCCTCCGCAATTATTTTCAAAACATGAACATATAACATCTTATGAGTCAAACTATGCTTAAGTGAATAAGGCCCATCACAAAAATAACAAAGGCCCTTGGCCCTCCTTTCATTCATATAAGCGAGATTCAAACTCCTCTTTGGTCTCATCCTTACTTTACTAACATTAGCTACAATGCTCGAAGAAACATATTTATCCACACTCAATGGCTTAGAGCTTAACACACCCTTGTGTTGCACAGGGAAAATAGTAATTATTAAGATATTTTCTTAAAATATTATTTTAACAAGTGGATCAAATCAATGTAGTATCTTACAAGTGTCATATCTATAAAGACTTGTGCAAAATTTAATAAAAATTATAATCACTTTCAATATTCAATCTTTTTGAGGTTTTATAAGTAATAAAATCAAAGATATTTAAACAATAATGAAAAGAGTATTAAAATTGAATTTCATCTATCTTCCTCCTCTACACGTCTCTAATTATTCATATATGCATCAATTTATTAATGTTATTGAAGAAGTCCTTAATTATCTCTCTAAGCAATGTCTTGACATATAGTTTTTAAGAATCTTTATTATCAAAATTGATCCCTCAAATTATCATAACAAAAACTTTGTATTAAGTTTAAGATTATTTCAACAAATATATTCAAATCTATTTCTAGCAATTAAACACATAAGATAATTCAATTCAAATCGGATTTAAGATCAATTTTCCAATATAACCTAAATTATAAATCAAAGGATGAGTAATAAATTCACCTATGCAGTAAGAACATAATTAAATCATTAACATTAAATAAAAGATGATATATAAATAAATAAATAAAGATTCATACATAAGAGTTTGATAAATTACATTCAATCACAACACAAAAAATTAGCTACTTATCGTCATGAGCAATCTTGACACAAAGATGGATGTTGATGAAGAGGAATCAATCATGTAATTGTCTTTCTAATTGATTTCATATCTTCTCCCTATCTCGTCTTAACAATTTCTCAATTCTTGAATCACATCTAATGTTCGACACTCTTATTTTTATCCTTTTTTCTCCTTAAATTAATACAAATTAAGTTGAATTTCCCTTCGGGCCATGGATCTAGAAAAGAAATAGAAAATTCTATTATCGAATATTTTTGCTCAAGCGAGTTGTGGTTGCTTGAGTGAAATATGCATCGAAATGTCTAATGAGACTTTCACTCAAGCGAGAAGTGGTCGCTTGAGTGAAAATTTTTCCGCTACTTAGCTTGTTTTCTACTAGATTTTCGCTAAAGCGAGAAAATGCTTCCATACTATTGACCTATTTTAGTTATTTGACTCCTATGTTTTTCTATTCTTTCCAACTTTAGCTTTTTTTTTTTCTTTGATTCAATATTTTTTCTTCTGTTTTTGATACATACTCTTACACAAAGATAAAAACAAGATTTCTCAATTGGAAGAGGTTATCAATACCCTTTTTAAAAAAAAAAATTAATTGTTAAGTGTTCAATAAAGATTCATATTTTATTCAAAATTTTCCACTTAATAATAATCATAGAACTTGAAATATTAATAACCATATACAATCTTAGTAAATAAAATGTAAAAGTATAGTGAGTTGAAACATTTGTACCAATATTGGACTATCCTTCTCTAGCCCACCTAGAAAATAACTTAACAAATACTCCTCAAACAAATTTAAACAAGTAATAATAACAAAAAAACTCTTGATACTCAATGACTAATTTTCTCTATCGCAATTTCATTACTTTTACCATTAGAATGTCACATACATCACCAAACCTTTCAAGAATGAGTTTCTCATACTCTAATCAAGGTAAATTAGAATAGTTTTGAACATTTGCCGCTATAAAGCACACCCCTCCTTATGAACAACCACAAGCTTAACTTGAACATCATCAGGTATATTATTAATAAGAAAAAAAAAATTCACATTGATAGATCTATTGGTTCACATTCATTCTCATTATTGAACGTAAGGAAAATCAATCCTAATGAGCCTAGTACCATAAGAATAAGAAGATCCACGATTTTCACCCGTAGCCCTTATACAACCACATGTAGCTCCCACTTTTTGTTTTAACAATTCTTGCAATGCTCTTTTCATAAACTCACTCAAAGTTTACTACAACAAAGCTACAAGTTCTGCCAACCGAGCCTTTAATTGAGCTGATATGTAATCTTCCAAATCTTTCATTATTATCATGTGGAGTTGTGAAAAAATCTTGGTTCTAGGAATATTATAAAATTAAAAAAATGTAGCTAAAGACAGAAAACCCTATGCTATAAAAGATTCCAAGAATTTTATCATATGTTTGTAAATGTTTATAAAAATTTGATCATATAATGTTAGGTGGTTAATTAACGATTTACCTTTTAGAGTCAACTTTCACTATTAACTCTAACAATTAAATGAATGAAAACTTATTTTCAGACTTTTAAGAGATAGGATATATTTATTAGAATATAAAAATATGGAAGAGTTATTCTATTATCTTTCTTTCTATTACTAATTTAAAATTCATATATAAAAAAAAGGAAAAAAACATAAAGAAAGAGATAAAAGATTCTTATTTCATAATTCATTATTTATAATTCTTAAATGATATTATTTATAATTCTTAAATGATAGTTCTAGTAACTATTAAAATACAAGTATAATATATTTTATTCACAACTACAACTAAAAAAATATGCTTCATTTTTTTACCTTTTCTCACACCATACATATTATGAATAAGATCTTTTTATATTTGTCATAATATGAATAAGTTCTTTTTATATTTGTCATTTTCTGTAACTCATTAACAAAAATCCTGCTTCATAAAACATGCTAGGATATATTTTAAATAATTTTAACTATCCAATAATAGTTGAAAAATTACTATTCATACAATATTATCCATAAACTTTTACAACGAAGTAATCTTTTGAGTGCAGTGGTATTCCAACTTTCTTATATTTTCTCATTTATTTATGTTGGAAAACAATCCCAAAATATTATGAGAATCCAACAAGTCATAATTAGAAATGTAGTAAACCATTATGTTCATAGTTATTATTCCTAAATAATGGAATGGAGAGGCAATTGAAGATGGATACACTAATTCAAGTAAGGAACAATCCTCAGAATCACAATCAAAATATTAGTATTATGTTCATCAATCAATTTTGATTATATTCAAAATGAAGTATTAACTATATAAAGAAGTAATGTTTTAGAGATATTTACCAATAAAATATAACTATATAAAAAAAATATGTTTTCATTTTCAATTAAAAATTTTAAGATTATAGATTGAATTTTTTCATTTTTATATTATTTATTTTTATTATTATTTAATATAAGATTGCAATTATTTTCAACTTTTTAAACAGAAAAATTGACAATAAAAATATTGAGAAATTTTTAAAATGTTTTAATAACATTTTTTTTTTAAGTTGAAAAAATATATCTTTTAAGAAATTTTTTAAGAATTATTCTATTCTATCCACATTCATAATTTTTAGAAGTTAAAAATTATTTTTATAAAATAAATAATTTTTTAAAAATAAAAAATATTTATTTTAGGTTAATAAATATATTATAAATTATAAAATAATATTTAAAGTAAGTTGTTTATATTTTATAATTTTTTTCTATTGAAATAAATTTCAGTATAAATTATTCTAATATGATAAAATAAAAATGTAAATTATATTTTTTAATATAAAATATTTTGTGTGAATTATATCTAAATACAATTACATTGTGATTGTTTATTTGTTGGAGAACAAAAGGAGAAAAAAAATTGTAACGAAACAAAAAATCATTATACAAAATATTTAATAACTAGTCAATCAATCAACTTATTAAATTTGCAGAAAGATACTAGAAAGAAAGAATCTCACATAAGAGTGTATACTATGTAATATATATTATGTACCTCATATAAAAATTCTCAAATACAATATAATATTTCTCAACTTTCTCTATATTTACATAAAATCTAGTTTAAAATATTCTTTACAGCTTCAGAATCATTATCTTGTGGAAGACCTCCTGGAACATCATCTGCTCACGTGCCAAACACGATCATAGCATTACAACAAAACACAAAACATAAAAGTAAGGGTAAGCTAATATAAACCAAGAATAATCTCTATATTAAATTTATTTCATATCAGTAAATTAAAGTAAGTTCTTTCCTTATTACTTCTCAAAATTTACAGAATTCATATAATAATCATACACTTCACAAAATTCAAGCCTTGTCAAACACCTAAAGAAAACTAGACAGACTCATCCAGATAAACGTATGGGATCCTTGACCTCAGAGGCTAACACCTGTTATGCTTATCGGTAACCGGACAATAAACATGATCCCTTACAGAGTCTTTTTCACCTTAGGACATCCGTTTATCCTCATTCAGGCACCACATACATGGTAGTTCCCAAGCACATATATGATAGCCAAGCCACCACGGAATAGTGCAAGCAGAACCTTCATCGACCTCTCACCACATGATACCCCGGTCTATATGACTAGGAATATCATTAGAAGTCTGGATACCTCCTTACAAGTAGGTCTCCATAATCTCATACACACTAAATCTATGTCAAATAACACCCCTTGGTGACTACTTGACTTAACTCATTCAACACATCAATAACACTCCACATCTAAGACAACATCAAATCTTAACATCTCTATTAATCACAATCCCAAAGATATTCCTTATATTTTCAAATACAAACTTGACAATCAACATTCTCATTACATTATAACATTTCATACACATTTATCTTCTCATTCAATCCTTTGTAATAATATCATTCCACAAGATTTCATACAATCATAACACAATACTCTATTCACTCATTGGTACAAAATTTATTTCAATTTATCTAACTCCACATTTATTACATAAAAAACAAACTCTAATTTCATTTTAGTAAAAATCATATACTTATACATTTATAAAACACAAAATTATTCTAAATCATTTTGGAAGTTCATTGGTTTCTACTGAAAATTAAAACATGTTTATATCTCACTTCATAATATTTTAAGTTCATCCTTACATAAAAAAACTCAATTTGAAAATAGGGTATTTTCGCTTAAGCGGAACAAGTCTCGCTCAAGCGAAAACGTTCCAGAGAGCATACTTAAAACTTGAGCATTTATGCTCAAGCGAAGGTATTTTCGCTCAAGCAAAGGTATTTTCGCTCAAGCAAAGGTATTTTCGCTCCAGCGAAATTGCTCCAGCGAGTAACTTCAGATTTTTGACATGACCTTTATTCACTCAAAAATTGATAACTTAAGTTCTACGTATTATTTTCACGTGAAATAAATTCCATTAGTTAGATAACATCCAGGGCTAAAACATTTATGAAGGACACTTTTCCAAATTCAAAGTACAAATATGTCAAAAGGGGTTCACAAGTTAAAAACAAATATAATTCCAGACAACTTGACCTTTAATTACTAAAAAAATCATATCTTGAGTTACACACGTCCGTTTTATATGAAATAAAAGTCATTAGTTAGCTAACATCTATATCTACAACTTTCATCACGTCAATTTTCTGAAATTCTAAATAAAAATATACCATAATTATTGCTCAAGCGAGACTCTCCTTGCTCAAGCGAAAATCAACCTGAGAGCAATCCCACGGTCACTCACTTAAGTGAAAAATCCTTCGATCAAGCGAAAATCTCGACGTCCAGGACAATAAAAATCAACTATAAGCTTAATCCATGACTCTAAACTATTCACATTCAATCTAATTACGCATCATTCCACTCAGCATATCAATAATACAGAATAATTCAGCAGTTGAATCAATACAACACAATACACCATTAATTCATACAAAATCAACTCACAATTCAATTCATCCCTAATTCATAAATAATCAAAATATAATTAGCTTCTCTTACCTTAAATCCCAGCACACTTGAGTATCCTCAAGTTTTCCAGATGCCAAATGTCACTTCAACTATCTAATTGCATTAAAATGTCTCAATTAATCCACTAATTATCACATATTGTAAGAATCTAACTTAATCACCCATTTTCCTCAAATTAAAACCCTAATTTAAGAACCCTAAGAATTGAGATTAAGAGAACTCACCTATTTGCAGAATTACACACTAGGATTTCTTCCTTTAGTAGAGAAATTCACTTTGGTGGATGCATAATTGAGAAAAATGCTAAACTCTGCTATGGATGACTGAAGGGAGAAGAGAGGATCTTGGAGAGGGTGAGAGATGAGAAATCTAGAAAAGTTAAAAATGAGAGGGTTTAGGGAAATTTAATCTTAAATAACTTTCCCTTTTCTAATCTTAATGGGTTTAAGGCCCACCCAATATCCATTATCTAAATTAAATAAATTACTAATAATAATTAAAAAAATCAGTACATTACAATCTCCCCAAAAATAAGAATTTTCGTCCTCGAAAATTACACTTACCAACAAAACAAAGAAGGATATGAAACTTTCATTTCTTCTTCCAACTCCCAAGTAAAGTTGCCAGTCTAAGTTCCCCATAACACTTTCACCATTTTGATAAATTTCCCTCTAAGTTGTTTTTGATATTCCTCAATTATTCGTATCGGCATAACTTCAAAACTTAGATCTTCTCTAATTTGGAGATTATCTGATTCTAGGACATGACTAGGGTCGTGTATATACTTTTGCAACTGTGATACGTGAAAAACATTGTGCAATCGGGCCAAATTGGGAGGTAAAGCAATTTCATATGCCACTGGGCCTATACGTCGAAGAATCTGGTATGGTCCAATGAATTTGGGAGTTAGCTTCCTAGATCGGATGGCCCTCCCAATTCCAGTTGTCGGTGAAACCTTTACAAACACGTGATCACCATCACTAAATTCCAAGGGTCTTCTCCTCTGGTCTACATAAGATTTCTGCCGACTCTGTAAAATTTTCATCCTCTCCTGAATCATCTTAACTTTATCCATCGTTTGTTGTATTAATTCCGGCCCAATCCATATTCTTTCTCCTTCTTGATACCAACACAACAGGGTTCTACATTTCCTCCCATACAGTGCCTCAAATGGTGTCATACCAATACTAGAGTGAAAACTATTATTGTATGTAAACTCCACCGATGATAATACTTCATCCCAACTGTCCAGATTTTCAAGAACACAAGCTCGTAATAAATCCTCCAAGGTTTGTATGGTTCTCTCAGACTGTCCATCCGTTTGAGGGTGGTATGCTAAACTCAATTTTAATCTCGTCCCTAAAGCTTCCTGTAACATTTGCCAAAAATGGGAGGTGAATCTCGGATCTCTATCAGATATAATGCTAGAAGGCACTCCGTGTAACCTCACAATTTCCTTTACATACAATTATGCTAACTTTGCCATAGAAATTCTCAAATTGACAGGTAAGAAATGAGCACTCTTCGTTAGTCTGTCAACTATAACCCACACCGAGTCATGACCCCTAACAGTTCATGGCAAATGGGTAACGAAATCCATAGCAATGCTATCCAATTTCCATTCTGGGATCTCCATTTGTTGCAACATTCCTCCAGACCTTTGATGTGCAATCTTCACCTTTTGACAAGTTAAACAAACAGCAACATAATGTGCAATCTCCCTCCTCATATTAGGCCACAAAAAAAATTCTATCAAATCCTGGTACATCTTGTGCATTCCTGGGTGGATATTGAATTTACTCTTGTGACCCTCATCTAGAACCATTCTCTTCAAATTCTCATCAGTAGGTACACACACCCTATCTCTAAATCTCAGAATTCCATTGGAATCCATCTTGAAATCTGCTACTTCCTCAGTTTCCAATTAGTTTATAATCTTCTTTAAATTCACATCCGTAGATTGTTTCTCTTTTATCTTTACAAGAAAATCGTTAGTCACTGTAAGTCTACTACAACTTATCACACCAGGAAACTTCTCTACATTTAAATTCATATCTCTGAACTGCTAAACTAATCCTAACTCTTTTATCATTAAGGCCGATACAGAGATTGTCTTCCTACTCAGTGCATCTGCTACAACATTAGCCTTCCTTGGATGGTACATTAATTGGAAATCATAGTTTTTTAGAAATTCCATCCACCTTCTCTACCTCATATTCAACTCCTTCTGGTCGAACAAATATTTCAAACTCTTGTGATCGCTAAACACATCAAATCTCGCACCATAAAGATAGTGTCTCCAAATTTTGAGAGCAAAGACTACAGTTGCCAATTCCAAATCATGTGTCGGATAATTCTTCTCATGAATTTTCAATTGCCTGGATGTATAAGCCACAACTTTCTTTTCCTACATCAGGACGCACCCCAACCCATGGTAAGATGCATCACAAAATACCTCGAAATGTTTACCCACGTCTGGTATCGTCAACATTGACGAACTAGTCAACTTCTATTTCATTTCTCGAAAAGCTTGTTCACACTTTTCTGTCCACGCGAAGGGTCGGTCTTTACGAGTCAATTGAGTCAACGAAGAAATAATTCTAGAAAGTCCCTCGATGAATCGGCGGTAATACCCTGTTAAACCTAGAAAACTCTTGACCTTAGATATAGTAGTCGGACGCTCCCACTACGATGCCTTGAGCAGAAATGACATGCCCTAAGAATTTGACTTTAGTCATCCATAATTCACATTTACTCATCCTCACATATAGTTTATTCTCCCTCAAGATGCTCAGCACAGATCTCAAATGACTCTCATGTTCTTCCAAAGTATGGGAGTAGATAAGAATGTCATTGATGAATACAACGACAAATTTATCCAAGAATGGACGGAAGATCGTGGTCATGTAATCCATGAATATAGTAGGTGTATTCGCCACTCCAAACAACATCACTACGAACTCAAAATGTACATATCTGAAACAAAATATTGTCTTCTGCATATCCTCAATCTTAACCAAAATCTGATGGTAGCACGATCAAAGGTCGATATTTGAAAACACCACTACTCCATGCAATTGATTTAGCAAGTCATTGATCTGAGGCAACATATACTTATTCTTTATCACAAATTTATTCAACTGCCGATAATCAATGAAGAGTCTCGATCCCCCATCCTTCTTCCTTACCAACAGTACTAGAGCATCCCATGGTAACATGCTAGGCCGGATGAACTTCTTATCTAGAAGATCTTCAATTTGCTTCATTAACTCCACCAACTTTACCGGTGCCATACAAGACGGTGCTATGGATACCGATCTCGCTCCTGGAATCAAATCAATAGAGAACTCTACCTCTCGCTTAGGAGATAGTCTGGGACCTCTTCAAGAAATACCTCCATGAACTCCTATACCATTGAGATAAAATTCATCATCTTAATTGGATTGCCCTCCCCTTGTGTAAGAAACATGTAGCATGTTGTACCCTCCTTCGGTTCCTTCAGAGTTTGATCAGTAGATAGTAGCTTACTCTCCAAGAGATTTGGAAAGATCAACTTCTTCAAACTACAATCTATAAGGATATGGTTTGCAGACGACTAACCTGTCCCTAAAATTACATCTAGATCCCAAAGAGGTAAATGAATCAAATTTACCATGAATATGTGTCCCTCCAATCTGATTGGACATCAGACACAAATCCAAGATGCTTTCACTACATAAATAGTTGATGCAGAAAACAAAAGATCATAAAATAACTCTTACACAAGCAAACCCAACACATCAAACAAGCATTTGACACAAAGGAGTGTGCTGCTCCAAATCAAACAACACTTTAAACTTTCTATCATGAAGGAACACAAAACTTTCACCAAACTAGAATAATTCTAACATTATAAGAGAGAAGATAAATCTTTGACCGAGTCTTGAGTGTACATCCTCAATACTCTATCAACTTTACTTTCTTTCTTGAAACACTTATCTTATTTGATATAAAATAACACAAAACAAAATTATCCAAACAAGTCAAAGACTTATCTCTAAAGAAGAAAGAAAACAACATAGATATCATAAAATATTTAGGAAGAACTACATTAGAATATACTTAGATTCATTACATCATAACAAAAATTCATGTAGAACTAATTACCCCACAAAACATATCAAACCCACTTCTCTTAAAGTCAACTTAAGAAACAACCTATAAAACTCTGCTAGCAAAGTAAACCCAATACCCTAGGTCACTCTAAGGAACTCAACTGCTCTGATACCATAATTGTAACGAACCCAAAAATCATGATTTAAAATATCTAATTCCTAGTCAATCAATCAACTTATTAAATTTGCAGAAAGATACTAAAAAGAAAGAATCTCACACAATAGTGTATACCATGTACCTCATGTAAAAATTCTCAAATACAATATAATATTTCTCAACTTTCTCAAATCTATATTTACATAAAATCTAGTTTAAAATATTCTCTACAGCCTCAGAATCATTATCTTGTGGAAGACCTCCTACAACATCATCTACTCACGTGCCAAATACGATCATAACATTTCAACAAAACACAAAAACATAAAAGCAAGGATAAGCTAATATAAACCAAGAATAATCTCTCTATATTAAATTCATTTCATATTAGTAAATTAAAGTAAGTTGTTTCCTTATTACTTCTCAAAATTTACAGAATTCATATAACAATCATACACTTCACAAAATTCAAGCCTTGTCAAACACTTAAAGAAAACTAGACAGACTCATCCGGATAAATGTATGGGATCCTTGACCTCAGAGGCTAACACCTGTTATGCTTATCGATAACCGGGCAATAAATATTATCCCTTACAGAGTCTTTTTCACCTCAGGACATCTGTTTATCCCCATTTAGGCACCACATACAGGGTAGTTCCCAAGCGCATATATGATAGCCAAGCCACCACGGAATAATGCAAGCGGAACTTCCATCGACCTCTCACCACATGATACCCCAGTCTATATGACTAGGAATATCATTAGAAGTCTGGATACCTCCTTACAAGTAGGTCTCCATAATCTCATACACACTAAATCTATGTCAAATAACACCCCTTGATGACTACTTGACTTAACTCATTCAAAACATCAATAACACTCCAATCTAAGACAACATAAAATCTCAACATCTCTATTAATCACAGTCCCAAAGATATTCCTTATATTTTCAAACACAAACTTGACAATCAACCTTCTCATTACATTATAACATTTCATACATATTTCTCTTCTCATTCAATCCCTTATAATAATATCATTCCATAAGATTTCATACAATCATAGCACATTCACAACACAATACTCTATTCAATCATTGATACAGAATTTATTTCACTTTTATCTAACTCCACATTTATTGCATAAAAAACAAACTCTAATTTCATTTTAGTAAAAATCGTATACTTATACATTTATAAAACAAAAAATTATTCTAGATCATTTTGGAAGTTCATAGGTTCCTACTGAAAATTAAAACATGTTTATATCTCACTCCATAATATTTTAAGTTCATTCTTACATCAAAAAAATCAATGTGAAAACAGGGTATTTTCGCTCAAGTGGAACAAGTCTCGCTCAAGCGAAAATGTTCCAGAGAGCATACTTAAAACTTGAGAATTTTCGCTCAAGCGGAAATAGCCTTGCTCAAGCGAAGGTATTTTCGTTCAAGCGAAATTGCTCCAGCGAGTAACTTTAGATTTTTGACAGCATGACTTTTATTCACTCAAAAATTCATAACTTAAGTTCTATATATTATTTTCATGTGAAATAAAATCCATTAGTTAGATAACATCCAGGGCTAAAACTTTTATGAAGGACATTTTTCCAAATTCAAAGTACAAATATGTCAAAAGGGTTCACAAGTTAAAAACGAATATAATTCTAGATAGTTTGACCTTTAATTACTAAAAAAATCATATTTTGAGTTACACACGTCCATTTTATATGAAATAAAAGTCATTAGTTAACTAACGTCTATATCTACAACTTTCATGAAGACAATTTTTAGAAATTCTAAATAAAAATATACCAAAATTATCACTCAAGCGAGGCTCTCCTCGCTCAAGCGAAAATCAACCCGAGAGGTGTCCTAGGGTCACTCGCTTGAACGAGAAATCCTTCGCTCAAGCGAAAATCTCGACGTCCAGGACAATAAAAATCAACTATAAGCTTAATCCATGACTCTAAACTATTCACATTCAATCTAATTACTCTAATTACGCATCATTCCACTCAGCATATCAATAACACAGAATAATTTAGCAGTTGAATCAATACAACACAATACACCATTAATTCATACAAAATCAACTCACAATTCAATTCATCCCTAATTCATAAATAATCAAAATATAATTAACTTCCCTTACCTTAAATCCCAACACACTTAAGTATCTTCAAGTTTTTCAGATGTCAAATGTCACTTCAACTATCTAATTGCATTAAAATGTCTCAATTAATCCACTAATTATCACAGATTGTAAGAATCTAACTTAATCACCCATTTTCCTCAAACTAAAACCCTAATTTAAGAACCCTAAGAATTAAAATTAAGAGAACTCACTTATTTGCAGAATTACATACTAGGATTCCTTCTTTTAGTAGAGAAATTTACTTTGGTGGATACATAATTGAGAAAAATGTTAAACTCTACTATGGATGATTGAAAGGAGAAGAGAGGATTTTGGAGAAAGAGAGAGTGAGAGATGAGAAATCCGGAAAAGTTGAAAATGAGAAGATTTAAGAAAATTTGATTTTAAATAACTTTTCCTTGTCTAATTTCAATGAATTTAAGTTTCACCCAATATCTATTATCAAAATTAAATTAATTATTAATAATAATTAAAAAAATGAGTACATTACAAAAATAATTTTAACAAAATAAAATAAAAATGAATAGTAGAAATTTTTAAATATAGTTATACACTTAAAATTAAGTTTATTAATTTAGTAAGTATTATATTTGGATTTCGTTTTTGAAGTAACGGTGAAAAAAATTGGTTGTATTAAAATTTCCATTATTTTTATTTATAAAGATTGAAAGTAGATGATGATGATAAACAAATCTTTAATTAATTTATTTAAAATCAATTTGAAATCGATGAGCGTTGTAGGAAGTTGGAACTGGCAACGCAAGCGTGGAACAGTCCATGGAGAACATTCCAGAGTCTTCATCGAAAGGGATGAAACGCCGGCGAGATGAAAATTCCGATGCCGGAAACACCTCTTCACTCGGTATGCAACGCAACACAATCCTCTCCTATATCTTAAGCCTTTTTAATCTCTTTGCAGATTAGACTAATCTGCACTGCAATTCGCAGAGGACGATCTTACATTCACCGATACGTTGGTTGCGCTTCGAATCATGCGAGCTCAGTTTCCCCTTATTCACAAGGTTAGGTTACCGTTAACCACTAGCGAGCTCAGAATTTTAATTTTTATTGCATTCTCCGTGTGTTTGATGAATTAGTTATTCAATTCGTTTTTTATTAGTGTTGTGTTGATGCTTGATTCCAGGTTTCGGTTGAGCCTTTTATATTGAAGTCACAATTGTATAGCAGTGTGAAGGACAGAACGCAAGTGGATAGGGAATTAGAGGTCTGTTTGTTGAGGAATTTAGACTTAGTTTGGTAAATGTAATTCGCTACACAATACTGTTTTCTCCTCTCTTATGTGCTGGAGTTATGTTGGATTAATGTGATAATACTGATTAACTTATGTGGTGTAGTCTCTAAGGAGGGACAAAGTTCTGCGTCTTTTCAAATTAAATACTGGACAAGATGATCATGCCATAATGTTTTTGGATGACTACCTAAACCAGGTCAGTTTCCTGTTTGAGACCCCTCCTCCCAGTTTACATTAGTGTGAGATTTAGCACTTTTATGTCTTTCAAATTTATATTAAGAATGTGGTTTTTACCTATCCTATTGTTGAATTATTACTATTTTTTTATTAAATATATTGTGTGTGCTTATTTTTTTTATTTGAAAACCATATATGGCGTTACTCTAAATTAAGTATTAAGTAATTTTGGATTAATGTAAGATTTATAGGTATGACGCATATGGTCAGACGTTTGAATTTAACAATAGGTTTAGGGACAAACTATCCAATAAAGCGTTATTTAATAATGATGTGATGTTTTAACTTACATTTGTGTGAAAGTGTAAACTGATTCCTCTCTGTATATATGTGCATGTATGTATGTACTTCAGGGATGTTTTGTTTGGCCATAATGGTAAACTGTTCTATAGTATGAGATTTTGGAACTTCTTTTTTTCACTTTCCTTTAAAAAGATTTAAATTTTGTTGGTGCTTTTATTTATCAAGTACCAATGAGTATCTACGGACTGAGTTAAGCCTAATTGTTCATGAACTGATGTCTTTATCTTGTCTAACTATTGATGCATAGATAGATCGTGTTGTGAAAAGAATGGAAGGAAAGAAAGTAGAGGGATATGAAGTTTTTGGGTGGTTGAAGACTCATGTTCTAGATTCAAAACTAGAAACTGGCATTGAACATCAGGAGCTTGTGAGTGAAATGCTCAAATCAGCTTATTTTGTTTTATCCTTTCAACTTCTGCTATTTAACTGTATTACTCAACAGAGAATTTTATAATCTGGCAAAATTGCCCTTATTTTGGGAGAATGCAAATGCATAATTTGAGAATCTGAGACACCAACATTTATAGTAATAAATATTAAATACTAATATCAGAATATATTGTTCCATTTTACCAGCTTCATCTTATAGTTTGATACCTCGATTTACTAATATCAGAACATATTGTTCCATTTTACCAGCTTGATCTTATAGTTTGATACCTCGATTTACTAATATCAGAACATATTGTTCCATTTTACCAGCTTGATCTTATAGTTTGATACCTCAATTTAAAACCAAACAGGCTGGTTGATATTTATATTATCCCAGCATATTTACTTAATGGGTTTCTGTTCTGTGGACGGTTTTTTTGATGCAGTGCTCACTCTTGTCACTTGGGGGAAAGGTGAAGGACAATCACATCTCCGTTCTAATTAATGCTGGTGTCCTTGTGAGTAAAGTGGAGTATAAAGCGTTGCTCAATTTGTTAATATCCAAGCATTTTTGTTGTTATAACTGTCACAAAATGTTTATGCTTTTAAACAGTACATGAACTCTTTTAATGACAACTAAAAGAGGCAACCACAGTATTTTGATATTTTGTAAATTAATACTAATGTCTTTTCTTATACCCTGAGAAAATTTAAAATATGGATGCATGGGTTTTTTTCTTATGGATTCACATTTAAGGTTTTAAGAGAGCTAGCCTCAGTGCAATGCTAGGGTTGCAACTTTATAAACCAGAGTAACAAGGTCAAATCCTGGAAATGGTCTCCTTGCTTGTGCGGGTAAGACTGCATACATCTACTACCCTCCCGAGATCCCATTAGGTTGTAGCTTTGGGCACTGAGTTGCTGTGATTAACAGTTGGGATTTCTGATTGTACAAGATTTTTGCAACAAAGCTTCCTGTTAATGGTTAAACTTCATAATGTTTTTGTTGACTTGGCTTGACAAGAGCAACATCAAATAGCATTCAGATTTCTGAAAAGTATGAAGCAACTGATATCTTGTAGCAATAGTTTGGTTTTGAGAATGGAAAGGATGGATCGGGATAGAAATAAGGTGGGATTTTTGGTGAGGGAGGGAGAGAAGCGAAATAATTTAAAAAAAAAAAAAATAGTGACATCCACTGTATTTATCTCACCTATTTCTACTCATTCTCTATCTCTTTCCTCTTCTATTCTTTATTTCTCTTCAACCAAACACTTTTAATTTTAACTTTATTTCTCATCTATTTCACTCTACCAACTTATTTTGATTCATTCAAACTATTTCTTTCCTCTCTCATAAACGAAACAGTAATCTTTGCAACTACTTTTCTATTTATTTTCATATTATCTGTCATAAGAACAAGAAAAGAATATTGTACCCTTTTGCTCACTTTTCAGCTATCTGTTTGATCTTTATTATACATTCTTAAACCCTAGCCATATTCTTACATGACTCTTTTGATTTAGTTGGATATCATTGAAAACCTTATAAATATTTTATGTTGTGTTTTCCTTTATCAATGTTAAGCATACCTAGATATATCGAGATTCTTATAACCTTTCTTTATCTTAAGCTTTAATATCTGAAAAGACATAACAAACATCCCTTAGATCAAACAAGTTTTGCTTATCCTGCTAATTTTGATCGTATACAACTAAATAATTGTTATCAGCACAAATTTCCTGATTATAGGAATGTACTTTATGTGATTCTTGTTGGAATTTTCTTTGGGAGGCTCTATTGTCACTCCTCATTCTTCTATTGCCACTCCTTTTTACCCACCTTTTTTCTATTTTCTTAAAATACCCTTAGTGCTTATATGCAGTTAACTGAATGAAAATGCAGCCAACAAACTAAATTGTCTACTAATATGTTGCTAACTAAATCGATTGAGTGATATAACTACAAGAAATAGGAAGTAATCAATCAATTGACATGGAACAAGTAAGGTACATAGACCACTAAGAAGCAAGGTACACGTTATTGATTAACATCAATCCTTTAACTTGTATATAGTCCATACTCTAGAACATGGAGAGCAATCAATAATAGAGAACAAGCAATTGAGCATGCTGCAGCATATGCTAAATTATGAATTTAGGGGGAAAAAAACTAGTCGAATGAATCATGAATCCCTCAACCCAAAAATGCAATTAATTGAACCATAAATCCCCCTTTCTAATATAGAAATTGCAATTTGCAAGATAAAGGCACAAGTGAAAATTTGAGATTTCTTGAAAGGAAGAAATTACAGTAAGGTATGTAATATAATAAAATATATCTACAAAAATTTTATATAAAGAAAGCTAGTAACAAAAAAAAAATCAAACCTGAGACAATCATTTGAAAATATGAATTCATCTCTGCTTTAAAGCTTTCTATTGAATTAGGAGGTTCAACGTCATGTGAATCCATGTTTTCATTGGTAACATGAGTTTCACCTTCTTCCATAACATAAGAGAGTAACAGTAAGGAGAAGAAGAGTTTTGGTGAAAATAGTTGATGCAGAAAAGAGTTTTAGCCCTAAAATGAATTTAGGGTTGAAAAGGAGAGTAACCATAGGAGTGGGATAGTTTGAGTGAGAGTTGCAATAAACAATAAATTAAATAAGGGTATTTTAGGAAAATAAAAAAAAGGTGGGTAAAAAGGAGTGGCAATAGAAGAATGAGGAGTGGCAATAGAGCCTCCCTTTTCTTTAAAATCAATAATTATACTTATTCAAATAAATCAAAAATTACAGCATAATCATAAAATAATCTTAGAAACCTATACCTCATTCATGATGAAAATAAGGATGCGGAAGTGTACCTGTATTGGCCGCCATTGGGAGAGTGAAAACAATGATAGTGACAGTGGGTGTATGGTCTTCCAAAGGAAGAGAGCCGTATGTTTTCTTTCTGTGTTTTTCTCTGATGGGAATGACTTGAAAAATAGAAAACCCTACTTCTTATAGAGTATTTTCTCTCTCCTTTGGGGACCATAACCCTACGTCATTAATTTTGAGATTACATACATTATAATGATTATTCTGAATTCGGCCTCTCATCAAAAACAGAATATTCTCCGTTATCCATACAATTAATTTTTCATGACAATGATACCCTTAGCCATAAAGTTAATATTAAGTAGACCACTTTATAATTTTGGCAAATTAAATAATGACCCTAACACCTTTAAATAATACATATGTGATCCAAAAATTCTAACCATTCTCGTGTAGTTTTGTGTTAATTATCTCCTCTATATATCTGTTTTCATCTATAATGCCGGTATGAATTGAGTGCCCTTTGACAAACAACTTAATTAAACGTGTCTATAATAAGAGCTAAACACATCAGAGCTTATGTTATAAGTGCTTAATTTAATAACCTTATTTTGATCAACTTTATTGTGAAGCTTGTTAAAATAAGCTAAAAAAGTTTACAGAAGGTTATAAACCACTGTCACACAAGTGTTGTTACATGTGGAACGTGTTCTTAATCCTTCCTTTCTCCTTATTAGGATTGATTAGTCAAGATTTCCTTATTTCTTATAAATTGTAATTGGGCTTGATTTGATACCCATAATTCTAGCTTAGGATGTTGTAACTAAGGTTGTTTATACAGGCCCTCGTGTTACACTGGAAATCAAGAAATAATATGCAGTGCTTTTCTTGATATTTATAAGCATAACCAAATACTCTCCATTTTCATCTTACATAATAAGATAAGCCCTGTAAAACTTCTTCCAAATGTGACTTAATATACATTTTTTTGGTTGAGTATTTATGTATAATAACTCTGCTGAACACTTTTCAGACTAGGCAACTTATTGATCCAAACATGTATTGGTTTGCAATTCCAAACATTGGCTCACTTCTTAAGGGTCTTGTTCAGGTATGAGCATTTAACGTATACCATGTGTTTTTACCTGGATGCTTGAAATTTTGTTTAATGTATGTATGTTCATGTTTGACTTGGTGCATAAAATGGTTACTTCAACTGTGCTATTGCTGCCATTTGAGGTTAATCCACTACATGAAATTTGGGGGTTGTGTGTTTTTGGGGGAGGGCTTGCGTTTGGCTTGGCAAGTTACAATTAGAAACTAACGACTCTGTAACTTAATGAACTTTTAAGTGCAGAGGAGGTATAATTGGATTTTTAGCCCATATTGTGTTGGATTTAAAATCAGATTTTGACTGGAAGACATTTGAATTAGATACATCGATGATTATCAAACTCCGTAGACTCGGACGAATTTACTCCTTGGCCATGAGTCTATTTGTGTACAGACTCTTTTTTTGTGTAGACTGAAAGGTCTCGCATTGTTTGGACTGACTTTATAGGTCACACATCTGGATCTCATGAAATCTCATGAAACGAAGAATGTTCGTTGTCCATCCATTTGGGTCTCGCATTTTGATTCACACCTCTGCATTGCGTTTCCATTCCTTTTGTAGTTCTTGTCATCGTCGCAACTTAATTCAAATCCCCCCATCATCGTAGCTCAGCTCAATTCTGGTCGTCATTGTAGCTTTGTCATGATTGTCTTTTGCTTTTTTTATGGTCCTATTCCAGATCTTTGCTTCTGTTTTCATTTTATCTCATTATTTTTTGTTCTGTTGCTCATTTTTCTATTTCAATTTTTTTGTTTATGCTTTTCAGATACAAAGATTTTTATTTTCAACTTCTTCTTCTTTTTTTTTTCTGTTTTGTTACGTTTAGATACAAATGTCTAGTTGATGCCAATGTAGTATTAGTATCATGATGCTTACATTTTGGAATTGGTATCATGATTCTTACGATTTTTTTTTTTAATTTTTCACATGAAATCGACTCTTACGACGATTCAAGTCCACAAGTCGAGTTTACAGACCTCCCACGAGTCTACAGACCCATAAGTCTACGTAGACTCTCAAGTCTGATAACCTTGCATACATCATAACATTTCTAACCAAACCTTAAGACATATCTTAAGAGGACATGGTCTTCCCTCTAAGTTAACCACCCTTTCCACTGAACTCAAATCATTATAGGACATAACAACCACTACCTTTGTGGCTATAGCTAGTGTCACTTTAACCATCATTTTATTATTACCGTTGTTGTTGTTATTGTTATTATAATCACCATTGCCACCATTATCATTATCATTATTGTTACCATCATTACTAATATAATCTATTATTATTTGGTTTTTATCATGGTGCGCATCAAGTATTGTTTATCATTATCATTATTGTTGCCATCATTACTAATATAATCTAATATAAGATTAATGCTTATTTTGCTTCTATCATATATTGTTTTTATCCTACTCTTGTGTCTTATCTTATTTTTGACCACCAAACAAGTCTTGAAAGTTTAATAATTTTTACCTATTTTTTTCTATCATTAGGAAACAATTTTAGAGATAATATCATAATGAAATTGTTTTTACTTTTGTTGTTCAGGGAAGAAAGGAAATTATCTCTCTTCTCAGCCGTCGTAGATATAAGGAGATGATGTTGGCCTCTTTGGAAAAGAAGCGTCTTCGAATGTCTCCACTTGATGTGAGATTTCATCTTCGTGATTTGATTGGTTCTGGTCATCTCAGAACTGACCAGACTCCTACTGGTTTAGTCATTAGAGTCTCAAAAGATTAGGGATCCAGGAAGTCCTAGATGCGTGCATTTGTTTGTTTTCAGCATTTCAACGTCCATTCTCAAGAGATATTTTTCTCCCTCAAGAAAATCACGTTAGAGAAGTCTCAGAATTTGTGATTTACCTTCCAATCCGTGTTTTGTTGTTGTACAAACAACAGACTTGAAATTAAATATCTGCTCCTTTTGTTGTTAATTTCGAGAGGAGGTGCTTTGAACATGTAATGGCTTATATCACTTCAAATGACTTTCTATTGTGAGACAACTATATAGGTGACATGACAAGCTGATTTATCATGTTTAATCAAGCAAACAAGCTTAGGACATCTGGCAATCACTTTCATCAACTATCAACACGGACCAATTGAAGTTGGTGTAAGTCTCCTATTCTGATTGTCTTAATATTTCTATCTAGGATCTGGTTTTTTCCCTTAACTGTTAACTTCATGATTAACCGAAGCACGTATGTTCATTTACATTTCAGGGAACTCTTTGCTGGCACCATATGCTAGGTTTGGTGCTGTCATAGTTTCTATTTTGAATTTTCTGCCTTTGTTAATTGGTATGATGCATTGTTTACATTAGTCTTTTCAAAGAAGACTCCTGTTCGTATTTTGTACGTATCATTAGCAATCTAGTTTCTAAAGTACAAGTGGGAAACTTAATTGTTTGTTATTTTAAATGTAATTGGTGCGAATTTTCATTTTATCAAAGAGGTTAACAATACTTTCAACACTTCTGTCGACATTGGTATTTAGTGAAATTCATAAAAGATCCACTAAATGATGTGAGTAGCATTCTGCATTTGGCGGGTTTTATTCCTTTCTTATCAAGTCCTATATGAGGTGTGTTAGAGAGTAATAGTGACATCCTCTTGTCTACTACATTGGATTGGTCTGTCCTATATCTACTAAATTTGACTTAAAGAACACATTCAAAATCTTTCCAACAGTTATGAATGTGCTGAAAATATTGGCTATTCTGATCCATTTTATTGTGTTACCCACACTGATTCCATTTCCTGTCATGGATTTTTATTGTACTTTCTGATATCTGCTAACGTATGAACATTTTTTAACTTCAAGTATAATTTGGTAATGTTAATTAAAAATATTTAAGTTGTAAAAAGAATAAGTATGATAAATTCTATTATGATTATATTTTTATAATTTTTCAAATTATCTAAAGACATGCAGAATTAATTTTAAAAAGAAAAACTTTAAAATTTTAAATAATAAAAGAAAAATATATTTTATTGATAAAAAATATTTTATATAATACACTTATTTCTTTACATAAAACAAAAAAAAAAATTCTTTTCTTTTCTTTCGTTATGTAAATAATATATTTTTTCTCTTAGATTTTCTTTTACTTCTATCCTTTTTATTTACACTTTTTCCCTCTGTTTTACTCTTAACCCAAATAACTAAAGCATAACATTAAGAAATTAAGTTCCTTAAAAAAGATTAAGAAATTAAGTCATTCGAACATACTCTGATCTATAGAATTAAGAAAATTATATAGTAATAATCAGTTAACATTAAAAATGAAGTTTAATTCCTGTTCTCGTATTTTAAGTTTGAGTTATTTAGAATTTTTTATTCTTTTAAATTTAGTTTCAAATTAAGTAACTCCTGTTTTTACGATTAAACGAAATTGAGTCGATTTTTGTAATTTAAAATTTTAATTTTTTATTTAAATATTTGTAAATTTATCATGTATTTAAATTATGAAATAATTGTAAACGTTTAGTTGTAGAAAATATGAAACTTGATAGAAAACTATTGATAAGATAATGTTCATGTTTCCAGAGACATTTTTTTTAGCTTAAGGAAAATATAAGTGATTTACTCTTAGCAGAAAAAAATAGTAAAATTTAAAAATACAAAGAATATTAAAAGTATGAATAATTAGATTTGAAAAGAAAAAAAAAAGATAAATATAAATATTAAAAAATTAATCATATTTGGAAATTTTTAGAATAAAATATTATAATTATATTTATTAGATTAATTAATTTGTAAGAATAATTTTACATAATTATAAGAACAAAATAGTATAAAATAACATAATTATAAATATTTTTTATATATATTTATAATCTTTTTATTCAATTAAATATAAATATAAGACCTAATATCTTTTTTAACCTTGTATTAAAGCGGTATTATCTTTTGTAATCTCTTTTGTTACTAATCTATGGTTAGATCGTGCTTTTTTTTTCTTAAAATGCGTTGGTATCAACTTTGTCGGTCCAAGTATTTTTTTTTTTTTCTCATAATCCTTAACCATAGTTTGTTCTTTGATAGTTACTTTATTCTTTTATTATTTTTTTTCTTCGACAGTTGTCGCACCTTCTTAGATTTTTTGTTCCCGAATAATCATTGTGATCTTTAATTTTTTATTTTTTTTTAGTTTCCAACAATTACCATACTCCTTAAACATTATTTGCTTTTTAGTATTTTGTTTCCAAAATTTGTTATGTCTTCTTATATTTCTTACTTTTTAGTAGACACCTTGATTTTTAAGCAATATTTGTCCTTTGAAAGTTACCATGTTATTAATTTTTTTTTAGGCAAATACTATTCATACTCTATATTTATTTAATAATTATTATTCGTGGTATATTTTTCGGTATATATTATTTATTGTTGACATTTTTTCAACCTGTATTCAATTAGTGTTTTTTATCATTTGACATTTTTTTTTTCAATGGGTATTATTTATTATTGATATTTTTTCGATCGATATTTTTTAGCATATATTGTTCATCATCAATATATTTTAACATATTTTACATGTATTGTTCACATTGATATTTTTTTGTTACAGGTATTCTTTATCATCAATGTTTTCTAGATAAGTATAATTTATCATTGACACTTTTTTTAAGATACTAATTCTTTACATTTTTTTTTTACAAATATTATTTATTATTGATTTTTTTAATAATTATTGTTCATTGTTAATATTTTTTTCCTACGAATATTTTTTTTTTTTTTTGATAAATATTATTTACCATAGACATTTTCTTAACATTACATTGCTTATTAGTTTTAACAAGTGCCCAATATTGATTTTTTTTATCAACTTGATATTCATAAGGTTTTTCTTTATAGTGATCTTTTTGAAAAAAAATCTATATGTCTCTTGTGTTTTTCAATATTAGGGTGACAATTTTATGTTTTGTTTCATCAACTCTTTATAAATAAGTCTCTCCTTAATAATTTATCAAATTCTCTACTACTATTTAAATTGTTAAATTATTCAATAAAAAACGTAACAACTTGTCATTTTATTCATAATATAATTTAAGATAACTCAATCATGACTAAATATGTTCATTCAATTAAACAACTTATTGATGTTCACTAAATTATTAGAAGAAAAAAAATTCTAAAATAAAGTACAAATTAAGAGTTTTTTATATTCATTCCCAAATTGAAAGTATTAGAAAATCAATTATATTTCAAAATTTTGTAGATAAAATATTATAATTATCGAATAAATGATTTATGAATAAATGTTTCATAAAGATAACATTGCATAATTATAACAGCACAATCACACATAATATCGTAATTATATTTTCTCTTATAATTATAATTCTTTCATTCAATTAAATATAATACACAATTTATTTTCTTAATAATAAAAAATGTAAAAATAGTTAATTTATTAGGAATAAATTTCAACATTAAAATACCTAATATTTGATTAATAATTAATTTCAAATATAAAAGTAAATGTTAAAAAATAAAAAATTATATATAACAATACAATAAAAAGTTTACTTACCTTCTATATCAAATTAAGTTTATAAAATGCAAATATTTAAATTTATAATATACAAAATAAGTTGAAAAATGTTCATTATGTTTTTTAAGATGTTAAATAATTTTAATTATTATACATGAGTTAAATATATATCTGTTCTTTTAAAAACTATTATATTTTTTTTATTAGTTTCGTAAAAAAACTATTCAATAAAATGATATATCATTAGTTTCCAAGTAAAAACTAAAATAAATAATAAAAAGCCTTATATCATTGCTAACATAAAAACTAATAAAAATAAAACCGTTTTAAAAACATAAAGATTACTACATTAGTTTTTATTTGTATGGTTATTCTGATTATTGTAATTTAATAAATTTCTGAGTTCGGAAATTAAGGATGAATCTTTGATATTTATTTAAAGAGTAGATATTCTCTTTTTATACTAAAATAATTAAAAAATGTTTCTTCTATTTCAAATTGATTTAAGTTTATATTTTTATATAAATTAAGAAAAAATATTATTATAAGATAGTAGTATTTACTTAAAGTGTTCGTGATTTTATTTTATATTAAAAACTAATCCGAACTAAATATAAAATTTAAACATGATCTAGTTTGATGATCTGGTTTGATACAATTTAATTTCAATTAAAAAATAATAAATATTTTACAATTTGATTTTGACATATTTTATTATAAAATTTTAAAAATATTTTATAATAAAAGTTTATCAAATAATAACGCATGTTATAAAAAACCTTACATACTTATTGTTAGAATTATTAAAATGGATCAAACTCAAAAAATTTAAAAAAAAAAAAAAGTTAGGTAAAAAAAATTCATAATCTAACTTGAATTAGATTATTTTTTTCTCACTCATTTATCTCGTAACCTAAATAAGTTTATACTAGAATGGCTGACATGATCATTTTATAAAATAATAATAATTATATTTTAAATAATATATAAATAAAAAATTTATTAAATTATATGTTCAAACCAAGCTAGAATTTTTTTAGTGATTATAATATAATATTAAAAAAATCTCACATTAAAAATAAAATAGAATTATAATATATATATACTTTTTTTTATTATTATATTCATAATTTTAATTTACTTACATATTTAATTTAAATATAAAAATACATAAATTTTATATCAAATAATAATATATATTTTTATTTACATAAAATAATAATTGATGTTCTAGATAATAAAAAAATTAAAACTACAACATAAAAACATAATAGTTAACCCCTATTACAAAACCATTGTTATAAATTTTATATGAAAAATTATCAAATGAAAAATATGAGTTATTATATTCATTATTTCAATTCCTCCCGATATTATGTAATTTATATTTAAAAATTATTATATAAATTTATTATCATATTTTAATAAATATTAATATATTATAAATATAATATAATTAAACTATAAAATAAACTTTCAAAAAAATATTATTTTAAATATATTACAAATACAATATTATTTAAGTTTAAACATTTAAGAAATATATTTAAATTATAATAAGTAATTTAGTATAAATTGATTCTAATTTTTTTATTTATAATTTAAAATTCGAAGCAAGTATATGATTTAAGAAAAAAATAGATATATAAAATTCAAAATATATTTGGTTTTGATTTATTTTCAGTCTTTCTTTTATCAATTCTTTTGTTATTTTATTAGATGGATTAATTTTTGATACTATTGTAATACTCCAATATTACTAAAACTCATTAAATATATATATTTCTATTTACAATTATCTTAATTGATATCTAATTAATATATATAATATATATATATATATATTTTTTTTTTCTTTTCTAAAATTTAAATAAAATAAATTAAAATATTTTTTTATATATGATTTAGTTAGTTTATATGTTATTTATTCCATTCATAACATCATTTTCAAAACAACACATAATCATGCATAGAGTATAGAATAAGTTGATACTAAAAGAATTTAATCATTTTTTATAATCAAATTGTTTACTCTACATCACCATCTCATATCTCTTCACATAATTCATACATTAACTTTTTAAATTTTGTCATACATTAACACATCACTTATTCATATTCAATGACTTTTGAAAAATATTTGCACATGTCATACTACTACCTTTCCTATGTGCTAAACACAAAGGTATATCTCTAAAATCTATCCATCTCTTATGATAGGGTAAATTCCTATAACTAGTCAATACTAAAGTTGTTTCACATTGCAAATCAAGTAATAGAAACTTTCTTCAATACTTTCATTTATGTGATTCTAATATCATTAGAGTTCTTATGATAGGGTAAATTCCTATAACTAGTCAATACTAAAGTTGTTTCACATTGCAAATCAAGTAATAGAAACTTCCTTCAATACTTTCATTTATGTGATTCTAATATCATTAGAATTTAGATATCTTCTGTTGAAATCTTAATTCCATATATAACTCATTCCGACAACATCTACATATTCCAACAAAATATACATGCACATAATATCTCTTTCCTATATGTACATATACATTTTCATCTTCTCATAGATCATATGAACATCATTACTTATCACATATATTCATTATAACTCAAACAATAATAAATAATCTTCAATTTCACCATCCATCCCATTCTAAACTACTCATGCATGAAATTTTTTAAAAGAATTCAATAAGTGAACATAAAATAATTTTTTCTAGCATTTAAAATGTGAGAAGTGAAGTCCCACATCAGGAGAATATTATTTGGGTGTTAGCTTTTTTCAGCTATATAAGGAACACAATAGTTTCCCTTGAAACTCACCCCAATCACTTCGTTTCTTTTCTATTACTATAGTACTAGAGAGGAAAAGCAAGAGAGGAAAATTAGTTTCTCCTTTAAGGTTCTCTCAGTAGTTTAATTGTTTTCTCCTTTGTTTCAAGAGAGGGTGTCGTTGTTTCCTCCTTGAATTTAGAGAGAGTGTTCTTTCCTTTGTTTCAAGAGAGAGTGTTATTGTTTCCTCCTTGAACTTAGAGAGAGGGTTTGTTTGTAAATTCTTTCCATCAGTGAAATAACATTATTGTCTATCATCGTTTGTTTTCTCATCTTTATTATTTTAGTTGCGTGTGTTTATGCTATACTTTGATACCCAACATAAAAGATGTATGGAAATATACAATACTCTTTTAAAAAATGGTTCCTTTGTCCAACGAGTGGCCTACTAACCTAGTGACTAATCCTCTTAGGTTTTCCAAATTATTTAATTTATTTAGAAAACAGTTTGGTCACCAACGGCTAAGTGATTATCTAGCAACCTTTCAAGTTTTCAAAAATACTTTAATTCGTCCAATGATCAAATGATCATCCAATAAAAATTAACATTAGTAAGTTTATAAAAATGTTATAACTATCTCTAAATTGGCATGAAAAATTAGTAAGTTTATAAAAATGTTATAACTATCTCTAAATTGGCATGAAAAATTCAAATACATGTTTGTTCACTTAAAATGACTTCTTATTTGATTTATAACTTAACTTTTTAACATTTCATATTATCAATCAACGACTTAAGTTTGAAAACATAAAATTATCATTTTCACATGTGCAACTTATAAATTTCATTTTCAATAGATCAAAAGGACTTAAAATTGGTTAATACTACATTTTCATCAATCAAAATATCTATGTACTACTCTACAAATAATCAAACAAACCTCATGTATTCATAGACCATTTGTTTCAAATTTTCAATGTCAATAAAAGATTATGTTTTAAAACTTTTATAAATCATTTAAAATTATAAATTAATGATTTCTCATTACCACTCAATCTATAATTTACTTTTCCTAGAAGTTATACTTATGTTTAACTTCAATCAAAGTGAACATGACAATTCATCAACACAACTAATAACTTTAAAAGTACACAACTCAAGTAATCAAACACTTAATAATTCATCAAAACACATTCCTTGCATAATTTAAATAAGATGACCACATCACTTTCTTGTAGAACTAACTTTCTTGTATCAATTTTCTCAAAATATTTGTTAAAATACATAAGTTCAAATTTATTTCAAATAAATATCAATCAACAAAATAAACATATAACTATAATCCTTAATTAGCAAAGATTCATCTTTTCCCTTAAATACCACATACAAACACTCTCTATATTTCATGTAAATTTCTACTTCTAAGTACTTGATAAGAAAAAAAATTTACTCTAAATCAAATTTTAATTGATTGAACTTAGAAAAAAAAGATAAATAATATAAATTTTTAAAAAAATAATAATTTTATAAAAATGAAATTTAAATAATTAAAAACTTTCTATTTATAATATTTTAATTTAACTAATGAATTATTTTTCATCTAATTAAATTATTTTTACTCTTAAATTAATAAAATGGTCTTTATTAAATGTATTTTTTTTTACTAAAATAGTTTTAATTTTTAATATTTATTGATATATATATATATATATATATATATTAAGTATTTCGAAATGTTTATTTAATACTTATTAAGGAATCAAATGCTTAAAAAATATATTGAGTATTTCATCACAATAATATTGAAAATAATATTTATTTAGAGATATATTGTAATAGAAGTTTTATTATTTTATTGAAAATTGAAAACGTTAATTTGAATGAATCAAGTATTTTTTTTTTTTTTTCAATATGCAACTCTACACACTATTTAAGAGATAAAATATCTTTAGCAGCTTATGATTATTTTGACATAGAAATTAACTAGTCTTTGATTGAAGCCATAGTTTCAAATAATTAAAATACAAAGTTTTCAACTTTTATAGGTCTACATGTCATGTGGATGGAGCAACTACAAACCCTAATATCTAATCAACTAAGGATTTGTATTGTCTTTTGCAAACAAAACAACTCATTTTTCTCAAATTCCTTTTATGTATTAACAGAAATCATATTGGATTAACATTAATATTTCTAAAAAAGATTATGATGTCTAACTCACTCCCAAAATCGGTTTAAAAGATGAGGTTTACATCTCACTTATATACAACATCATTTTTAGTTAATGTGAGATTTTTCCAACATCCTCTCGTCACGTTGACTCAATTCAAACATATCTCATTAACAAGTGACCTAATTTAGATCTAACAACCTTGTTAACAATCAAGACTCTATATAGCGGTCCGCTAACAACTTTGTTAACAATTAGGACTCTTCAAACTATATAGAAAATTATCATAATCTATTAACAGCTGACTCAATTTAGACCTAATAACCTATTAACTAATGTTCGGTATATTAATAAGTGATCTAATCTAAATCCAACAATCTTGTTAATCAGATCTTGATATTATGTAAAAAGTGATTATGATATCTAACTCACTCCAAAACTGATTTGAAAGATGAAATTTACACCTTATTTATATATTATTTTTAATCAACATGAATTTCTCCGCTAATATTTTAAAAAATATATTATTTTTAATCAACGTAAATTTCTCCATTAATATTTTAAAAAATATATTATTTTTAATCAACGTGAATTTTTCCGTTAATATTGTGGAAAGATACTGAAAATTTTCTGTAATTTTGAAGTACTCCCCAGCAATTATTCAATGGTGAATTAAAGCTAAAAAGAAAATAAGGAAAATTAATCTAAGGTGTAGAAGATTAAGTATAGTATGATGAAAAGTTATTAGAATTTAAAGCAATGGTTGTTGATATGTCTGCGTAGGTAGAATTACCATATTTCCTAAAAAAGTTAATAGAAGATATCGTGTTGGTGAAAAAAATTTCCAAATTGGGTTTCCTTACAAATTCTTTTTTTGGATTTTTATTCTGCAAGTCTCTGATGCGACGTTATGTCCTTTTACTCGAGGGAAGGAAACTTCCTACAAACGTTATCTTTTACTTATTTAATAAATTCTATTTAATCAAATCAAATTACAACATAAATAAATACATTTATATTTATTCTAAAACTAAATAAATCTCTCTTCAAATAAATATATATGATTAACAACATAATAAGAATATTCCTCTCTATTTAGAAAACACCACAAGAGTTATGAGCCTTTACACATTTATGCTAATACTAGGATATTTTATTCAAACTAAAATAATTTAACTTTTCAAGACGGAGAAAGAACTTAATTTATGCAATATAATTAAACCGTATTCTTTCTTTCACAGTATTTTTTGTATTAAGAAATTAATTATATCATAAATTTTTAAATAAAATATTATAATTTATTAAAATAATTAATTTATAAAAATATTATTATATAATTATAGCAATAAAATCATATAAAGTATCATAATTATAAATATTATTTTTTATATTTTTATTTTATTTTTTATTCAATTAAATATAATATAATACAAGATATTTTTTTAATATAGAATTAGGGTGCCTATTTTGTTAATGATCCATTATTTAGCCATGATTTTTTTTCTTATATGCATTAACTTTAATTTTCTCACTCTAATCAATTTTTCCTTTTCAATAATTATCATGTTTTTAATTTTTTTTTCCCTTTAGCAATTACTTTATTATTTTAATATTTTTTGGTTCTCCGACAATTCTCTTAATTCTTTTAAGTATTTTTTGTTCTTAAAAAATTATTATTTGTCATTAATATTTTTTCTATCACATTAGTAGTTATTATTTATCGCTTGCATTTTTTTGGGACGTATGGTTTACTATCAAATTTTTTCGATATCTATTATTTGTCGTTAACATTTTTTTATTTAGTCTGGTTTATCATTAACTTTTATTTTATTTTATAGATATAATTTTTCGTTCATATTTTTCAATAATATTTTTTAGTAAGTATTAATTACCATCAATATTTTTTTCTTTGAGAGATTTTTCGTCATCGATATTTTCTTGATAGGTATTATTTTCACAAACATTTTTTTATAAGTATCACAAACATTTTTTTATGAGTATTATTTCTCATTGATTTTTTGGCAAACTTTTTTCTATCAATGATTTGTCATCAATATTTAAGTCTCTTCATCAATTTGATATTCATAAAATTTTTCTTTCAAATAATCTTTCCAAAAAAATTTATATATATATATATATATATATATATATATATTTCGATGATATGAGGATAATCAATTATATTCCAAAATTAAAAAAAAATTCTTTATAATGAAATATAAGTTAACAGTTCTATATATTTACTTTCTAAAGAAATAAAATATTATAATTATCTTTATTAAAATAATTAATTTATAAATATTTATTGAAGAATTATAAAAACATAATCACATAAATTTTCATAATTATAGATAGTTTTATATATTTTTTATTTTTGCATTCTATTAAATATAAATAATATAAAAGAGAATTCCTTTTTTTCGTGATTAATAATTAGAATGGTGACAATTATTTTAGTCTACAACATTGGAATTCATTATTCTATACCAGGTGGTTTGATATAAAAATGGGTGCTTATATAATGAATGCATTCATAAGTAATAGTAAATTTGTTGTAATAACTTGTGTTTGTGAAAGAGGAGATAAATAAATAATTAAAAGGAACAAAGAAGATAATTAAATGGTTCAAATTAAGGTTGGACCCATTATTGATTCTATGGAACATTCCAATATTTTTAGGTCTTGTTGACACATAACTTTACGTGAAAGTTAAGTATGCAGCCATTTTGGACTATTAATTGCATCATATATATATATATATTCCATAAATATATACCTAAAGAAAGACACGCATGCATTGATATAATAATGAGATGTTATTTATTTGCTTCTTCATTGGTGAACAACATATTAATTTGATTTGTGTTCAGAGTATAGTTCCTTCTTCTCTCATCTATCAAAACAAAGTAATTTAGTTATGAAAACGTGTGCAAACTTTTCTTCTGCTTTCCATTTTTATTTCAGACAAATTATGAGATCCAAAAATCATCCCATGCATGCATCAACAACCTAAATCACGAACACCATTCGTATGTCTGTGTCTTCTTTTTGTTTTGAACACATTTCAAGACAAAGAAAATCAATTGTAAAAGGCACTTCTTAGTTTAATTGGCTAATTAAACTTCCAAATCGAGATTCAATAAGGTTGTCTTCGGATTAATACAAAAAAATACAAGTTCCAAATCACACATGTTATGTTACATTTTCATTAATTATTAGACAAAATTTGAAATGAGAAACTTCATTTTAATAATCGAGAAATTATAAAGTTAATTTAAGATGAATTAAAAGCATAAAAACAAAATTATAATTAAGCTCTAAAAAAAGCTAAAAACCAAAGTTGTGGTTGTTGGGATCCACATTTTTCACTTTGATGTGTCATTGTTGTTAAAACAACTTCAATTTTCTTCTAACAACGACATAAGAGAATACTTCTGCAAATAAAATAAGAGGAAGAAGATAATCCTGTTATCTTGTCCTGTTAGTTTTGCTTTTTAAGTTTATGTTCTTCCCAATCATCAAATAAATAATATATATATTATGTAAGATACAAGAGTTGTCATAATTTTTTAGTATTATTTTGGATTTGTCTCAATCATGGAAAACACACAAAAGAATTGAAAAGCCAACACTGCATCGTATCCACAGAAACTAAAAAAAATCCACTTAAGTGCAATTATTTAATTGTTTTTCACAATGAGGATTCTGATTTATATTACATTAATTAATTAATTTATTAATTATTAATTAATTATAATAATCAGTGCAAGTGCTGTTGGTATATTGCCGACAATATAAAAGATCCATTTCCTCTTTTTAATTTTTTATGAACAACCAAAACACCTTTTTTCTTTTTTGGGCATATAATTATTATAGTAATAATAATGAGATTTGAACTTATCAATTAATGTAAACTACCCAAACTCTTACCTAAAACAATGCAAGTACAATCTTTAAATCCATTTTAGGATTACTTTAAATCAAAGTGGGATTATTGAAGAATTAATGGTTTACACAACTAAATTCAAATCTTTATATCATCATTGTAAGATAAAAAGACAAACAATTGTTATTGCTTTCCTCATCTTCTTAAATTATGTATGCACTTTCTTATTTTAGATTTTTAAAAAATCACTTATTTAAGAAATAAATAAATTTTAATATAAGAATTTAATTTATTTTTATAAAATTAGTTAAAAGTTTAAAATTTATATCATTTATATATTAATTTAATCATATATTTAAACGATATAGAATTTTTAACCGATTCAATTTATTAAAAAAAATAAAAAATTTATAAATAATTCAATAATAATATAAGAATCTTGTTAGGATAAGTTAGAATAAGTTTTGATATTATAAAATTTAATTTATTTTTATAAAATTGATTCAATAAAATGAGATTTACATAATTTTATATATATATATTAATTTAATCATATATTTAAATGATGTGAAATTTTTAATAATTTAATTTATAAAAAAAATAGAAAATTATTTATTTCTAAAATAAGTATATTAGATAAAAAATATTAAAGAAAAGTAAAAAAAAAATAAAAAATGGATGGAATGTTGTGTTTCTGTGTTATTATCTTGGTGTTTGTTGTAATGTTTTGAAAGCCATACCTTATTATCTCTATCTTGTATGTGACAGATGGGAGTGTAATTGTTTGAAGTGCGTGAGAGTATTGTTTGAAGACTATCCATAAGGAATCACTTCTTTCGATAAACACAACCAACACTTCCTCAAACTTCTCTTTTCTCATTATATCACATGACCACATCTCCTAAATTTCTCTAAAATAAACTAATTAATCAAAATATAATAAAAATTATCAAAACATAATTTTTATTAAAAGTGAGTAAACAAAATAAGTTGAATATTAGAGATAAAGATTAATGATGATACCCGGAGAAGATTTGGAGAGACTCTTAATCACATATTTAAGAAAAGATGAGTAGATGATAATTATGGAGTGATGCTTATGATTGAAGATTGAGTTTGATTAAAATTAACCTTGTAATTTGCATAACAATAATGGAAATGGGAAGCATGACAATAATTTGATAAGGTTGGTGTGATTGAAAGATTGATTATAACTCATGATGACAGTGAATGTAGAGAGCCACATATTGATTGACGCGTGGCTCTGAGTTTAGTACTATGACACAATTCTTGTTCCAATTGATTGGTAAGCAAGATTAATTCTCATATAACAATAATGTCTTAATTCTACTCTCCTAAAGACTTCTAAACCATTGATCCTTCTTAATACATTGCATCATTATAACTTTCCTCTCAATTAATAATATGCACGTATAATGTATTATTGTATTAGTAAAATCAAAATCATACATTTTTTTTATATCATAAATATAATATATTCAGTATTAATTATCAGATTCTTCAAATTATGTAAAAAAAAATTATAATTTATTAATATGTGATTTAATTTAAATGCAACAGCATGTTAATCAAAATTTAGTATATTAAAAAGTGGTCGTCCAACAATTTTGTTAATTTGTCTCTAATATCATATAAAAAATAATTATAAGTCTAATTCATCTAAAATCAATTTATAAAATAAAATTTACTTATATATTATAATTCGATCTTATTTTTAGTTAATACGAAATTTTTTAACAATTTTTATATTTAACGAATTACACTTAATAATTTTAATTTTTAATGGTACATACTTTAATTATAATATATTCAACAAACTATAAATATTGTGTAGGTATTTTAAAAAAAAATAATTATATATATATATATATATTTTATTGTTGTGGTATACCTAAATTGCATGAGCTGTCACTATCAATTCTGTCTCATGTTTATAATTCCAAACTTTAGGGCCACGGTTTCCAGTTATCAATCTGAAAGCTACCAATTTCCTTTCTCTGTCTCCATTATTGAGGTTTCTGACGTAATATATTCTAAATTCATACACTAAATAATAATCACTTATTATAATTTTGTGTTATTAAACTAAGTAACGTCACGACTATGTTATGTGAGACAAAATAAAATTAATAAAACTTACACAAATGATTATCAATCATATATGTTATATTTATTGTAAAATAACTACATATTTTTGTAATTTTATTTATTTTTCTCTCAATTTTTATCTTATATTTTCTAATTTGTATCCTTTTCTTCGTGTATTGTTGTAAAAAAAATTATGTAAAAGTAGAGTCTTTTGATTGCTTTATGTTTTTTCTTTTTTTAGCATAACATATCATGACCCTTCACGTACGGTATCGTTATTCTTATAGAGAAAATTTATATACAAATTTTTAGTGTTATTTCAAATTAGAATTAGAGTTACATATAAGTAATTCGCATTATAATAAAGTTTTGTATTGAAAGTATATATAGATTATTGATATCAAATTTCAATCTTAACGTGATAATAACTATTTTTTTTTTCTTTTCAAATCAGACCCACCATTAAATAAATAAAAAAAATTAATTCAATTGAATCCTATTAGATATAAAAATAAAAAAATAAATTACAAAATAAATTTTAATTATTTATAAAAATTTTATAAATTGAGAATTAACTTATTTTATTTTCCTATAAAGTTTATCTTTTATTATGTTGAATTTTTTTAAATTTAAATTAAAATAATTCTATTTAGGAAGAAATTCTTTCTAAAAAAAGATTTAAAATAAGTTTAATGATATATGATATGTGGTTAAATTGAGTTATTAATGTTGATTTTCTTAATCAAATATGATTATGTATGTTTAGTATTAGGATAATATAAATATATAATTAATATAGTAGTTATGTTAGAACGAGTTTAATAAAATTTTAAATTTTATTAATTGGTTGGGTAATGTAAACTATAAAATAAGGTAGTGAAAAGTCGTGAAAAATTTCTGGTGACGCATCTAAACTATAAAAATGGAACACTAATAATCTTACTTTATTAAGACAACAAATAATAGTATTTTAATAAATAATATTAGTTAAATATTTAGATCTCAATGTGATATAAGTGTTAGTATCTAAAGTGTTAGTATCTAAATTTGAATATACTAATTTATATCTTATAAAAAATATATGTATCATGGTATATGATAAATATGATATTATAAACATAATGTGAAATAATATTTTGAATGTTAATTTTGAATAAATATCTTACTATTTTCTTATCTACTAATTAGAAAAAATAATATTATTATAAATAATAAAAAGACTTTTAATTTATTATAGTAATATAAAATTTTTATAATATATTTTGAAATCTAAATCTCTATTCATATATTATTTTCTTGTATCTTTAACTGAAATTTTTTATTAGAAAAAATTTATCTTTTATAATAAATATTATATATATATATATATTTATTTAATTTATGAAAATTACTATATTACATTACGCATAATTTTAATAGAATTTCAAATGATTATATTAGACCATAGTCAAAACATATTAATAAAAATAATAATTATATAATAATATTAAATAAACCTAATATTGTAAGTTTATAATATATAGAATAAAATAAAACATCTTGTTAACATTCAATATATGTATATATAAAAGTAATAATACTTAGATTTAAATATTAATAAATTATAATAGTGCCCGTTCACAATAATAACTTATATTTAAAATATTCATATAATATAAAGTTATAAAAATCAATATACAATTTTTTCGATAAATGAATAAATTGACTGTTGTAAAATAAAATTAATAATAAATAAAAAATTATATTTATTTATTATCTTTATTAAATATGCACTTCTATTTTTCTAAAAAAAAATTGGATTAATTTTAAAAATTATTTTTTTAAAGAATGGAATACCTATTGAATTGACTAGAAATAAAAAACATTTATCGTTGCACTGTACAAATTTTCACTCCTCTTTTATTTTTAATATTTTTAGATAAAAATAATTCTATTTATCTATATTTTAAATTTCAAGTTAACATTAAGGATTAATTATCTTTTTATCTTATTATTTATTGAGTTTGTTCAATTTGATTCTTCTATTAATAAAATGCTCAATCAAGTCCTTCAATTTTAAAATACAAAAATGTGAAACTTTTCAGATTCAATTAAATCCCTCAATTTTTAAAAATATAAATGTGACCCTATCATTTGATAAAGTTGATTTATAAATTGTCTTTATACATTAATTATAAATTGTCTTGATACATTGATTATAAATTGTCTTTATACATATTGATTATAAATTGTATTATACATATACTAAAATTATCCATATTTATTTATTAATGATTTTACTGATAAACAGATCATATTATTGTATTTTTAAATTTCATCAAACCATTTATAACAGTGAGTTTAAATTTAATAAAATAAATAAATAATGAAACTAAAAATATGATTAAGTTTAAGATTAATTATTATTATTTTCAATTACTATAATCTGTTGATGACCAGAGAGTTGGTCAAGAATTTGAAGATTGTCATTTATATATCGAAATCTGGAGAGAAGTTACGTGAATATATTGTCCATCTTTGGCCAAGAAAAGTATTGTTTTGGAACTAACTCCATTGGAAAATGCATTTGCTTCATATATCATATATCATTACATTACATAAATCTCATCCACAAAATCTAATGGGTAGGTATTATTATAAAGGTTAGGTATTTTAGGGAAATTATAATCTTCTATTTTCATATTATTTCTAAAAAATTTTATCACTCCTTCTCTTTAATTCATCTCTAAATTTTTTTCAAATTTTCAAAAAATTTCTATCAATTCTTATCTTTTTGAAAATTCAAATATATCGAAAAGAAGAGCATGAAGAGTAGATTAATCTTATTCGAACATAATTTCATTTTGAGTAAGTTTTATATTTCGTTAATCTTTAAAATACTTTTATTAAAATGTATAAAAATAAAGATAAAAATTAAAGAAAAGTTTGTTTTAAATTTTTAGTAATATAAATAATTTTGTATCCAAATATTTTAGAATAAGAAAGAAAAATTTTCATCTATTTCAATTTGAGGAAAACTTGATTTAGAGGTAATGGAAGTTAATTAAGCAAAATTATTCATGATTGATTGGATCATTATGTGTGTTAATGTGTTTTTATGTGAAATTGATGAGAATTATATGATTATTATATATGAAAATGTGAATTGAGTTTTGTTATAAGATTGAGATCCTATTTTGACTAATTTTTAATTCGAATTTCAAAACATGATTTTCATGAAAGTTGTAGACCTAGATATTATCTAACTCATAACTTTTATTTCATGTAAAAAAATATATGTATAACTGTAGATACAATTTTTTTTTTCTAATTAAAGGTCGAACTATCAAGAAATTAATTTTCTATAAAATTACGAACCCGCTTTGAAATATTTTTGTTACGAATTTGGAAAAATATCCTTCATAAAATTTTTATCCCTAAATATTATCTAACCAATGTTTTTTGTTTCATGCAAAAATAATATGTAAAACTTAAGATATGAAATTTTTGGTGATTAAAGGTCATGCTGCCAAGATGAATGAATTGCTTTCGGAACTATTTTTACTTAAGCGAAACTTTATTATTTTTGAATAATTATTCATGTTTCAATTTGTATTAAAAGAGTATGTATGTGTGAAATATGATAAGATATTTGTTGTATGGTTAAACTTTTGAGTTATGTGAAGTGAGATTTGATGATGTATTATGATTAGAATTAGATTATGAATCTGAGTTGTATTGAACTATTGATATTTATGTATTATGAATTGTGATGGATTATAAAATGAGATTGATAATAATGATGTAAATTTTATTTGTGAATTTTGACTAAGGTCACAAGAATTGTGAAAATTGATGACAATGATACTAAGAAATTGTGATGATAGTGGTGTCAATAAGTTTGTAATTACAATGATACTAATGAGTTTGTAATGGCAATGGTGTCAATGAGTTTGTAATGGAAGTGGTTCCAATGAGATTGAGATGACAGTGGTACTAATGAGATGAGATGATTGTGTGCCTATGAGATTGTTATGAACTATGAATTGGATTATGTGTATGTGAGATTAGATTATATGAATGATTATGTGTTGTTTGTGTTTGAGACAGATAGTTACCACGAGGTACTATTTGGTATAACTTTAATGTACATATGGAATTCTAGATGCCTCTGAAGGAGGTATCTAGACTTGAATGATATTCTAGTCACATAAACAGGGGTATCATGTGGTGAAAGTCGATGGAGGTTTCAATTGTACTTATCACTAGGTGGAAAGAGCCAGTTCTTTGATAAGTGTGTGTGAAATCACCCTGATGTGCGGTTGTAAAAAATAAAGATATATGTAATCTTGAAGTGAAAAAGACTTTGAAGGGATCACAATCCTAAAGTGAAAAGGGGTTGTATTTATGGTTCAGTAACTAGTAGGCATGAACAGGTGTTATTCGTTGAGATTAAATATTTTTTATAATTTACCAGAAGAGTCTGTATAAAATATTAAGTATATGTCAATGAATGAGTGTGAGATGCATGTGATTGAATACGAATATAATTGTTTGAATACCTGAATATATTTAAATAAATGATTGTGAGGATGAATATATGAATTATATATGTTTTGATTGATTTATTTATATTAATTTATCATTGTTGTTTGTGTTTGTAGTTTTATTGATACTGCGATGATCATATCTTGACACCGGAACAGATAATAATGTAAGTAAAAGTTAAAAAGTAACTTCAAATTTTATTAAAAAAAAAATTAATTTTTGATGAAAAATAATTATGTAACTTTTATTATGTTTATAAAAATATTTTATTTTCAAGTTTAAATAAAGTAAATATTATATATTTAAATATTTTATATTTTATAATATTTTAAAATGGTTAATAATATATTAATAAAGTATTAATTAGTTATAGATACAGAATATATATATATATATATATATATATATATATATATATTTTAATTCGTTACTCACTAACATGATTATTTGTAAATAATGTAAGTTATATGTGTGATACATGAAGGAAACAAAGTTAGAAAGGAATTTATCTAAATAAATGAAATTAAATTGTATGCTGAAAGTTTTTTTTTTTTTTTTAATGTTTTCTTCTTAAAATATGATGTATATGATGTACTTACATGATTGTCCTTTCCCAATTCTTACATTATTTAAAATAAAATAAAAATAACAAAGGAATAATAAAAAGAGTGTGATTTTAGTTGATAGTGAGAAAACATAATAATTATTATTGTTTTTACTTGTTATAGAACAAACGTAGTGGCTAACAATTTAAACACGATGACTAATAATGACTTTCGAGCAGAGACAGCACGTGAACAATGCAAACAAAGAGACGGTAAATAATGTTTGAGAACGATGCCAAAAAAATGACAAGACCAAGAATCATGTCATCATAAAATCCGAATAAATATGATAATAAATATTATATTGTTTCAGATTAATTCTTTAGAAATTTGTTGGTAAAATCTCATCTTAACTTAACTTAACTTAAAAAGTGTGATGAAATTATAATATATAAAAATTATATAAATTTTATTTTTTAAATTAATTTTGGAAGTGAATTAGATGCATAATTAATTTATACAGGTATAAAATTTAGTTAATAAAATTATTAAATTTAAATTAAACTAATTCAATAAATTATTAGATTTAAATTAAATTAAATTTTAAATATAAATTTTTTTAACTTAAATTTAATCATTTATTAATAAATTATGATGATAACACACTTATTAAATTAACTAATATGATTGGTGTAAAATTTTTAAAAATGTAAAAAAATTTCAACATTTTACATTAGTTTCGTATAACCTAGCAACGAATTTAGAATATTTGTCGTAATATTAAAAGAAAATGTCATTGTCTCGTATATTCCTTTAGTTTTCTAAGAACTAAAATAAAAAATTTATGTAAAAAAAAGGCTTTGTTATTTACACTAATAAACAGATCAATTAGAAATAATAACGTATGTCGTTAACCTTAATTAAATGTAGAATATGAATATGTTTCTCAAATATTACTCCATTCTTCAAATCACCACATCCCAAATAATCATTCATAATTTCTACTCCTTCATATCTTTCACAAATCAATCATATGTTTTGCCAGATTTGATTGCATCAGAGAAAAAAAAAAAAAAAAAAAAGACCAAATACCAAACACTAAGAGATAGAACTTTCTTATAAAATAAGAAACGAAATATTAAAATAGTAGTAGGAGGCTATTATTAAATTATAACAAAAATATAATTGATTATTTTTTGTTTTGGTGATCGCCAAACTTAAATTTAATATTGATATTTTAACAACTAATTCAATAATAAATTTCGGTGTAATATATTAAGAGTCTCATTTCTTTTATTTTTTTATAAAATATTATTATATATGCAAAATTTTGAGTTTAATATGAATATATATATATATAAAGAAGATGATTATTAATATTCATCACTCTAAAAATTTTGATACATTATTTATATTTTTTCATTATAATTAAAATTTAGGGTTTAGTAATAAATAAGTAGGTATACTTTTTAATATTTTAATATTTTAATATTTTAATGATATATAAATAATTTATTATGAAGTTAAAAGTTATATGACATTTAATCTTAGATATGTCACTAAATTTTTTTTTTTTTAAATTAAAGTTCAATTCAGTAGTACTTTAAATTTTAATTTTTTCTTTATTTTATTTTTTTTAATTTTAAACTTTTATTTATTTTTTAAATAATAATTATTTTATTTTTGTGATAATTTTTTAGTTTAACTCATAGGTTCTCAAGAATATCTGAAAAAAAACAAATAATTGATTATGTTATTAAGATAGGTGAGTTGTATTATCTAAATATAATATAATTTTTTTTTTATAAACTATAATAAGTTTTAATTATGAATAATTCTATGGGAAATATAAATATTTTAAAATGAAGTTGTGGGAAATATAAATATTTTAAAATCAAGTTGTGGTCAATGTTTTGGTCGTGCTTCATTTGGGTACTTAAAAAAAATTATTTCATAGTTTATTTTTAAAATATGATGTTTCTAGTTTTTGTTCTTGTAAATAGTTATAATTTTTTTTATTAATTTTAAATAAAAATTTTCAACCTTTTATGATAATATATTTTAATGTGTTGGAATTGATCCTAAGTTTGAGTTTATCCATGAAAGTATTTAAAAATAACATTAAAGTATCACATAAATTTCTTAATAAAAATACATTAAAACACTACATAATCTTTTAATGAATATGACATTAAAGTGTTACGTGAACCTCTTAATAAAGATGACATTAAAACACTTTATAAACCTTTTAATAAATATGTTATTAATTATTTGCATATTAAAATATAATTGTCAAATCGTCTCATTAAAAATATGTGATGTAGTTATTCTAATAATTTGTAAGAAGTTTTAGTTTATCTAACATGGAATGTCATTATAAATGAAAAGGTGAACTCCCATTAAAAAAATAAACTTAAACTCTTATTAATTACCTAAAAAAATACTAATAACTTATCCATGTATTTACTCCTTAAATATAAATATAAAACATATGATATAATATAATATTCTAAAGCAAAATTTAGTAAAAAAAAATATACTCAAGTATATATACTTGATATTGATTATAAAAAATATTTTTTTTATACGGAGAATCAACTTAAAAAATATACATACAACTATCTCTGAGTTACATTACACTTAAAAAAAATATAAAAAAGAATTAAAACAATATCTTGAAGATTTTTTTAGAAGATTTACAAAAATTAATTAATTCATTTAAAATATCAATTAATTAATATTTTAATAAATAGAATCTCAAATAAAACACTATTAAAAATATCTTTTCAAATTCAACATTTAATATATATATATATATGAAAATAATGATATTTTTATTTTTTTTCAATTCTTTATAAAATATTATTATATAGATTTTATCATAAATTTATATTTAATTTTCAAATAAATTCAATTATAAATTACTTATAATATATAAATAGATACTTATATATTATTTTTTATTAAATATATATATTTCAATTCATATTTTTAAATATATCTATCAGATTAAATTTTTATTTACCGATAAGAAAATATTAAATTTTTACTTTTTTAAGAAAGTGGATTTTACGATTAATTATTTAAAAAAAATTGGATATATTCAATATTTTTTTTTATTTACTAAAAAAATATGGATATTGCACAAACTACTTCAGAATTATTTTAATTTTTTAAATAAAAGAATCGTGTACAGGAAAAAGAGTTAGATACCAGTTCAAAGAATCAAGAAACGTCTCCAATTGAGTTTGCTTTATTGTAAATGTTAAATTCTTTACACTGTAATATAATTAGATTAAGAAATTTTTATAAAATGTCTTAAAAGAAAAGAAAAATAAAAAATAAAATCATGACTGTTAAAATACTCTTCGATTTATTTAACTACAGTGAATTACAGATCTCAAATTATTTATATCCATTTCAATAATTGACTGTTTTAATCAAGATTTTTAATATTATTAATAATAAAATATTATAATTTTTATTTTTAAATATAATAGTATAATATATGAAGTAGTATGTATAAAAAAATATTGGTAAAAATTCGTATGGATTAAAAATAAAGTTTAATTATAAAATATAAATGATAAATAAATAAATTAGATAAATTAGATTCATAATTATATTAAAAAAAATAATATATATATATATAAATAAAAGTTTATAAAATAAAAAAAAATAATTTGATTTGTTGTTTATGGATGTTAAGCGAAAGTTAGTTAAGAAAGAAGATGTGCGGAAAATTGGAAACACGTTGTGAAAAGAACAAGTATGGATGGAGAAATATACATTACTCATCATCTTTACCTTTCAAATCCTTCTTGTCTTTCAAGACGCAAACAAAAATATAGCCTCTAGCTTCTCCTCACCCACCTAATAATGCATAACTACATAATACAAACATTTTCTTTTTTAATTTTCTTAATAATTCTCTATTTACACGAACCGAATATGTGTGATTACATTCCGACGCTCAAATTAATAAAGAGTATAAAAAGAGTTTAATGTGTATTAAAAGAATAAGTGTATGAATTATGAATTAGATAAATGTGTGGATGATAACTTACTGTCCATTACGTCGGAATTGCGGTCTAGAATTCAATTGTGATAATAAATCGTGGGTATGAGTCAGCAAGCCGATTGAGGTATCATTAGTTTAGGCCGATACCTTATCGATTGAATGTTATGGAAAGAAATCGATATAAGACTGACCGATACATATCCGATACAAATTCTTTTTACTCTTTCATCTCATCAAATTATTTACTTTTTTGTTTTTAAACGATGGAAATGTTGTTGTTTTTTAAATCAAACTTCCATATAATTTGGCATATGCATGCATATATGCATGCATGATATGATAGTGTTTATTTTGGAAGAATATTAACTAAGTTAATCAAAAGAACTATTAGGTTTATTATGTGAGTTTCTAGGGTTAGTTTTTGAGTTAAGTAAGAGAATTTTGTATTTCACTAGTAGTAAGTTCAAGTTTCCATTTTTTTTTAAATGTAAGTATTTCTATAGTATTTTTCTACTTGTTGTAACCCACATAGTCTATCATACTATTAAATTTTTTATATAAAATATAAATTTTATCGATTCAATTATTGAACTGCATCCGCGTCTTAATATGTCACAATTTTTGTGAAATTGAATAACAATTTATGTAATTTATATGTGTATTATATAATTTTAGTGTAGATATTAATATTTTTAATGTATTATAATTTTTGTGAATATAATCTATTTGAATTTTAAATTCAATAACAAATATTAATAAAAATATACATTTTACAATTAGTTAGGATGGTTTCAATTCATATATATTAGGGAAGAAATAAGATTATATCAAGAATTATATAAAAATTACATAATTAGTAAAGTTAAAGTTTTTTTATCTCATTATAAAAAATATTTATATTTTTTATTAAACAAGTTTATAAATAATACACAAAAATCAATAATAAATATAACTTTTTTTCTATAAATCTACCACAAATTTTCTTATCATAAATAAAAAACTAATAAAAAATTATATTTTACAAAAAAATTATAAAAAAATTTTCACAATTTTTTTTACAAATGAATCAATGAATTTTTTTTTACAAATAAATTTATAAAAAAAATTTTGTTAAAATTTTTTAATAAATAATTAATTTTTTTTCTATAAAAAGAATTATAAAAATATTTTATAGATAGTGTCCGATTAACTTTTTATTTCATTTAACTTTATATTTACATATATAATAAACAATACATAATTATCACATTAGTGATATATATATAAAAAATGTTTTATTATAATATAATAAAATTATAATTTTTTTGAATGATATAAATGAATTATTGGCTGGTGGAAATTTCCAAACTGACTATTCAAAGTTTATAAATGAAAGCTCACTGTATGTGCTAATAATGGTATATATATATATATATATATATATATATATATTTATTTGTGTGTGTTTTTGGTAGTGATAAGACATAGAGGTCTGAAATAATTGGAAGTGGTATAATTTGGTGGTGTGATAGATATGCATGAGTAAGGTGAGGTTAAGTGTGTCCCTATATGTTAAGGGCAAAGACTCTAAAGAACAAAGGCTACTCCTCACTTTCCATCATTACTACACTTTCTCAATCTCTCCATTATTATTACTCTCCACCACTCTCACTATCTTCATTCTTCATGCCGCCGCAAAAGCACCCACCAAACGGAACTACTCTTCCTCAAACACTCCACCACCTTCAACATTTCTATTTTTCCTACACATCTTTGCCCTACGCTTACCTACAAACCCTAAAACTTTCATCCTATTTTTCTTCTTCCCTTTCAATCACACATTTTCTTTTATATATCTTCTATTTTCTTTATCATAAATAATAATCATTACCTTTTTTTAAACATCCACTTATAAATCTATATATATATATATATATATTAATTCTTTCATTTTTTTTCACCACTAATATACCCACCCACATGCATGCAATATTTTTATTTATTTTTCTTCATAATTTTATTAGGATGTATAATTAATTTCTAATAAGGTAGAGAATCTAGGCGGCGATAGTGTGTGTGGGTGCGTAGAGTAGTCAAAACTAGCTACCTAGCATGTTTGATTAAATTAACTAGCACTACTTAATGATTGTAGCATTAATTTCAACATAGAAAATAGAAAAATATTTGTAACATATTTTTATGTTGAAATTATAAAATTATATGAAATCTTACTCTTGATTTTATAAATTTTAATCAATAGAGAGTGTTGTGAGAACCCTTTAGTTTCTTAATTAAGTTATTAATCTCAGATTTTGATTATATATAAGAAATAATAAATGATTGAGAAGTTTGATTATTAAATATGATGCGCGTGTTATTTCTTAATGATACCCAATCACATTCGAGGTCTGTATACGTGACTGATGATGCTTATACTTGTAGAAATCAATTTCCTGCATTTTCAAGTTATCAGAAGAATCTTTCGATAAATAAATAAATAAATATTTATATAATTTCTGAACTCTTATTTTCAAATCAACTGTACCAATATATTAAAACTGAAAATGACATAAAGTTCTAATCGTGGGTCTGACGAATCGTTTATCCATTTAAGAGAGCCATCGATCTCATTCACAAATAATAAGTTTTTTTTGGTTCTCTGTGTAAAATTCCTTATGATGGTGGATTTCCTTACAATGTTTCTAAACTAATAAAAGCCATGCTACCATAGCTTTTTGACAAAGAGCTATACCTAAAGATTCTAAATCTAGCACCTTCTTTTCATAGATCATGCTATTTCTCAAAGGTTTTAATTACACACGTACGTAAAATTAATTAAACTTCATCTAACTTTATTAACTTTGTTTCTTGTTATTTACCTCACATAATCTGTGGAAAATTTTTAGTGGGGCTATCAATTTGGAAAAAGGAATGTTAGTTCATGTTTTTCAGTTTTGGGTAAGTAAATATATAAACATCACCTTGCACTTTTAAAGTATATATATATATATATTTTTTTTCATAACATGGTTGATAAACTATGGAGCTTTTATGGAAGTAGAGAGAATAGAAATGAGGGAAAGGAAAAAACAATGTAAAAGGAAGAAATGTTTGTTGAATCCCAAGTACGATTTTGGCTTGATTGTTATAAAAGAAAGGAAGTTACTTTGATGATGATAATGTTGGGTAAAAGTAATGGCCAGTTATGCACTCACCATCTAATCAAGAAAACACCAAATTTTTCAAAAAAGCGCGTCACATAAAGTGAATAGATACTCATCTTTCCAAAAGAGCCCTGTGTAATACAAGTGCAAAAGATGCCCATATTTATGCTCAAACTTCTCCAAGAAACGTTTTCCTAATTATTTATTATAAAAAATATATGAATGTTGAAAATCTCACGTCAATTAGTTATGAATTAGTAGTTATATGACCGAATTAATATATATAAAATAAGAATAAATCTTATCTCATAAACTGGTTTTATGAAATTGAATTAGGTTGAAAATCGATTTCTATTATAATATTAGAACCTATCCTAACAAAGCTGTTGAGTCTATCGAATTATCTATCACTCATGTATATCGTTTTATAATTATTTTGTCACAATTGTCTAGTCTTACATTAAAATTATTAGATTAAAAACTTATTCACTGAATACATTATATTTATATTCAATATAACATATTATTCATTCTGCTTCAACATAATCTTGAATCCGATTAATTGCTATCAATCCTTCATTTCTATTGTGAAATAACTTATTCTATATGAGTTAATAGTGCTTAATCTGGGAAATTTCAGATCGAGGAGGCACTTGTTACTAAAGGTGTGGCTAAATTTTTCGCTAGGAGGGATATAAATGAATAAATTTATGATATATTTGACATTGATCTATTATTAAAAAATAATATAGAAATCATTAATATATTTAAATTAAATTATAATTATTTAATTTGAAGTCGCGTATGGTATGTGCATTTAGTTTAATTTATAAGAATTAGTAGAGACTCGTTTGGAATCAATAAAAGCATGAGACACCCGCACTTACATTCCAGGAAGTATCAACATCTTTTTATATGACACTTGACTATAGAAGGGTATCGATACCTTTTTATTTCGATCCAATCAAGTAATTATTTATTTATACATTAAATCTTATTTTCCGATATTTTAAATTTTATGATTCAAAAAGTTGACGCGTATTTTACTTTAAGAAATAAAAAAATACGCAAATGTAAACTATATAGACGACAAAATAACTTCTGGGTTATTTAGCTAATAATCTATATAAAAAAATATCTTAAACAAATAAACCCCGTTATCATTTCTATATAATTTAGTGATTAAAAACTACCATACTTTCAAATGTGGAGGTATAATAGAAATGAACATGACTTTCTTCACAAAATTCAAAATCTATTTAATGAAATGAGATTTATATCTATTTTATGTATATTAATTTAGTCTTATCTTTAATTGATATAAAATTTCTAATATACCTCTTCGTGTCGAGATGTCCCAACTTGAACATGAATTTATATATGAATGATCTAACAATAATTCGATAGTAGATGATCCAATAAATCTAATAAACTTGTTAAGATAAATTCTAATATCATAATAAAAATAAATTTTAAATCTAACTCATAATTATAATATTAAATCAATCATTTTTATAAAACTGACTTAATAAATAAGATTTATAATTATATTAATTTAATTTTATTTGTAGTCGTTATGATATTTTTAATCCTGTAGAATAGAATTTATTAAAAAAATAATATTATAATAAAGAAGGATGAAGAGAGAGAAGATTTTCATAATGATGAAAAAAGAAAAAAAAAAAGAAAAATTATAGATTGCAATGATAAAGTAGATATAAATTAATAAAGTAAAGGAAAAGAAGAGACATAAAAGAGAGATATTGGAAAGAAGTAGAGAAGAAATAATTGGCCCTGAAAGAGAGGAGAGGAGAAGAGAGGAGGGGAGAGAAGAGGAGAGGAATATGAAGCCGTCACTCATTCTCCAACATCGATCGATCGATCGATCTTCCTCTCTTTCACCTAACAAAGTTCCATCCTTAGACAAAAACCCTAACCTTCACAATCATTTCTATACTTCGCTAGGGATACTCATAATAATAATAATGTTATTTTAGAATAATCTTCTACTACGTCAAACCCTACTTAATTAATCACCTCTACCTTCAACATCTAATCTTATGTATAAACACATCTCGTTAATTAACAAGTTATGTATCCTAATAAACACTCTTTTCACTTTGCGTAACACTTCTTCCCATATCTTTCATACTCTCTATATCGTTAATAATTGATCTTACGAAAAATATTATTATTATTAAATCCAGACAGAGCTGGTTTATTCTTAAATTACATGGGACTGTTTCTCCGACAGGATCATATATATTTCACGATTAATGCCCATAGTTCCCCCTTTCAATAACCGTCTCTATGTTGTCCCCACCAAACTTCTTCACCTTTGGGACCACTCAGCTCCCATTTCTTGCAATGACGGAAAAGCTTCATATATATCATCTCCATATAAAAAAAAAAAAAAAAAAAAAAATTTCAAAAGTGACCAATTTTACAAGTAATCCTGCTGTATCATGCTTCTTATATTCTCCCTCGTTTTAATTAATACATATATATATATACGTACATGATCATACTATGTTTGTTTCTCCTTTTGTCACATTCGAACACACAGTGCTCCTCAGAGCTCTATTATTTTCCTCCCAATCTGAATTAACTAAGAGAAAGTTATATTATTTTGGAAACCCTTTTTTTTTATACGTGTAATTTTGTTATGAATAATTGTATGGATGATGAAATAGTTGAAGATATGTTTATATTTTGAAGTATTTGTATGATCTGAAATAGTTGAAGAAAAGATGGTGAGGGACCCCAGTTGAGTCATCTTCTGCCATATATACTCCCTTCATTATCATAATTTATTTAGATGATACACGCTATGACAAATACCATTTTTGTCCGCATCTATATTATTATTGCTCCTGCTAGCATAGCACCCCCATCACTCATAAACAAATAAATGTATCATATTGGAAATTAAAATTCAGATAAACCAGAAAGGAACATGGCCTTATAATTAGGTTCCTCCGCGGACCCCAGATGAAAGACAAATCTTGTGCCCCACAGCACGCACATCATTCCAAACTGTTATTCAGTGATCCAAAATCATCCAAAATGGAACATATGGGACTTCCAAGTTCATGATTGGCATTAAATTCTAATTCCAGCTATCCATACTTGAATTATTTCCTGTGTTTTTTTCTCGGAGCTGTCCATGTTCTTCTATCTACACTATTCATGAGGTTAATCCAATGCTTCTTCAACTCTTCTCAATTCAATCTTAATTATATGCATGCTTTGTGATTTTTATGTGTTTCCTAACCTAACAATAAAACAAATAGATAGAGCCACCCTTGTCCTTTATGAAGTGGAGCAGAGTTTTTTAATATGAGCCATGGAGAAAGATTCTACATGCAAAAAGAGTGCCACGCAAAAGTACTGAAAGGAAAAAAACGAAAAACGTGATTTTGGTATGATCCACAAGTAATTTCCTTGGTTCAATGCACTCCATTAAAATATACTTAACACACCATTCGTTAACCAATTAAAGATAAACAAAACGGGAAAAGTGTTGGACTTATTACCAATGAGGTCTCATTGCTTGACATTTCGGGTCGAAACTTCTTCAACCAGATGCAACTAAAGTTGATCCATGAACGTCATTAAGGAAAAGTAATTGAAAATGATTATCAGAATAGCCATGTCAGTGGATAGATACAAAAATACGTTAAATGATTCTCGTAATTAAAGTGTATGAAAGTAAATCTTAAGGTCATTAAAAAAAGTAAGATATGTTTTATAGTAAATAAATGTATTGATTTATTTTCATTAAAGTATATAACAACACGTTTTCTTCTTCGGAAGATATACAATGGGAAAAAAAAAAAAATATATA
>BDMB01000084.1:717291-729452 GCA_016859785.1 Macrotyloma uniflorum | reverse complement strand
ATATATATATATATATATATATAAAAGGTTAATAATGCAAACAAAAGGGGTATTTTGGAGGGTTTCTCTAATAATTTTACATATGGTCTCTTTCTTTTTCATTTCTTTTTTCCCGTATTTGTTGCAGAAAATAAATCAATCATTCCACTCTTATTAGTTATTAGATGCTTTCTTGTAACTTTGGTATTTCATGAAACTTCTTACTATATTTCTCACCAGTTACACAAGCATGTTCGTGCCTGAATAGTGTAGTAAAGAAATTTTATATGGCAAAGTCTCTTATCATCCTAACTATATATATACGCCATACCAACCTTTCTGCCATAATACCTTAATATTTCAAATATCCAGAGGGAGTAACCTCTCAATTAAAGCTTCGATTTTTATTCATGATTTTCCACATTTCTATATCCACCTCTGCCATATATATCCACAAACCTCTTTTCATCTAAAATTTCAAAAATATCTCAATTAGATTTCCCTCTTTCTTTCTCTCTCTCTCTTTCTGGCTTTTGCACACCTTTCCTCTGTCTTCATCATTTCCTTCAAAAAAACCTACCAATTTCATGGGTCTTAGAGACATTGGTGCTTCACTCCCCCCTGGGTTTCGCTTTTATCCCAGTGATGAGGAGTTGGTCCTTCATTACCTTTACAAAAAGATCACAAATGAGGAAGTTCTCAAGGGTACCTTGATGGAAATAGACTTGCACACATGCGAGCCATGGCAACTCCCAGGTATATATATATATATTTACTTATCATACTTTCTTGATCTTGTTAATTTATATGGCTCTTGAGAAATCATTGTTCTGTTCTACATGCATGGCCTCTTTTATGTATATCCACAAAATCTTTCTTAATTAATCTTGCTCGTCTTTTCTGTGTCTTTTGTGATTGTATTAGTAGAATCATCACAATGGTTACTTCACATTCACAAACACGGTGTTTCTAGCTTCAGTACTGACTCAAGAAATATTTTCAGAGCCTTTTTTGTTAACAATATGATCAAAACAGTTCAAGAAATTAACATAATAGAGAGAGAGGAGCATGTCTGGAATATATAGTAATAGAAAAGTAGCAGATCTTTGCCTCGAGAAGAGGCAGAACTGAGAATACAACAAAACTGAATGGATAAGAGTTGGAGGAGGGGGTGTTACAGTTATGTTATTCGGGCAAGAATAGTTTATTCAGTTCTTCAATGATTAAGGTAGCGACAACTGGATAAATATATAAACAATTTCTGTTCTTTATAGAACAACTTGATTTCTAAAACATGATCAACTTGATTTTTCACAATTTTAAAAATGATTTTGTTTTCTTTTCGCATGAGTTACGGTAGCTATGAAATGTATATACCCAAAGGGATGGTGTGAAATCATGTTTTGTTGACATACATATGACTATTGGAGCCTTTATAATTGCTTTTGTCCTTTTGAAGTTTGTATATAGTTGTTTTTTGCTGTAAGCGCGTCAGAAACACGTTCAACTTTTATATCGCAAATATATCTATATGAAGATCATAACGAAGACTTTTGTCTGCTGCTGTGCAGATTCTATATTCCTTTTTCTTTAGCCTGTTTATTCCCTTATTACAAGTCATTTTCTTTCTTCAGTCAAAACATTTTCACCAAACATTCTGTTTCCGTGGTTAATTAATAAATAGTATATTTTCATTTCTAACTATTTTCTTCTGAGGGGTTAATTTATATGGCTTTTTTTCTTGTACTTTTTCAAAGAGGTGGTGAATATACCTATTTGAAGTATGAGTACAATACCCTACTTTTTGTCCCTTGATTATCTCGTCCAATCTGTTTTTGGTTTCAAAACAAATGTGATTTACATGCATGGTCTATATTTCTGTACATGAGGGTCCTTCTCATGTGCAAATATCGTCTCTATTGCATGGTTAGTTACACCACCAGTATCCAAACCGTTGAGACCAAACATTGTTCGCTGTTCCTTGCATGAATGTCTATAAATACATAAATGCACATGCACCACACCACTACTATTTGTTTCATATGCAAATCTTTTGTCTTCTTCCTCATCATGACTCTGTCGTCTACATTATAAATCACTGATATAACTAGTAACATTCATTTAGTACTTTCTTTATGTTGCAGTGATTCAAGTTACACTATGTATCTTGGAGAAGCACAATAACTTCCCATTTGTAACATATCCAAATTAGTTCTCCATTTTATATATTTTCTTATAATTTCATGATCACACCTTAAAAAAAACCAGACATATTATATTGTTTATCAATCTGGTACTGTTTTACTATTGTGGCCAGGAAAAATAACAAGAACTTTGAGATGAGTGGTTTCTATCTTTTTACCATAACATATTGTGTTTTTTTTTTTTCCTCTCTTCTTTCACCCGATCATGTTACTCATTAAACCTCTGTTTGCAGCCAATGCAACTAATGGGTGCCCTCTACATCGATTAATGGGCCTTATTTATGCATGTATATATATCATTTTGGACTATCTGTCTATATATGTTCTGAATAAAAAAATGATTATCTTTTTCATAATAAAGCGAACAAAACATCTATATATTTATATTCGTTAAAATAATTGAATTGTTGAATTAAAAACATATATAAACTATTTTATATATATGTTTATGAGAGAGAAAACATTTTAAGTGCATAGATTGAGTAGTTTATGAGAGAGGAAACATTTTGAGTGTATAGATTGACAAAGTAATCGATTTGAGAATATTCTTGAACGTTGAATCCATTTCTCTCACTTCAGTTTTCTTAGACACGATGATTATTTACTATACAAGCGATTTTTGTCTCTTGTTCAGATTCTTATGTTATAAAATATAAGAACACGGATGATCAATAATTAAAAGGAAAGAATAGGAGTTTTTACGTAATCACTTAGTCCACAAATTCATGTGGATTAAAAAGTGGAGTAAAAGGAAGGTAAAAAGCAGTGTGAGAAACCCCAGAGGGTACGCAATCACATAGACATGGTAATTAAAGAAATAAGAAGTACGTGTTTAGGTGATGTTGATCTGATTGGATTGGAAAATTGAAAATTGAAAATTGAAAATTGAAAAAAAAATTTGAAATTGGATGTGATTTACTATGCAAGGTGACATGTGATGGTGATTATACATAAGACCTAATTATTATTATTTGATAATGATTATAATTGTGGGAGACAATTAAATGTACATAATGATAGTACATATATATCTATCTATAAAGCAATGGATTTGTATCCTTTTATATGTACCTACCTTAGTCGTGCTTTGTCCATTTGCTACCAAAAACTGACCCATCATGTGTTCATGCATGCGTGCTCTGCAGAGGTGGCTAAGCTTAACGCAAACGAATGGTACTTCTTCAGCTTTCGTGACCGCAAATATGCAACCGGCTACCGGACAAATCGTGCAACCACATCTGGCTATTGGAAAGCCACGGGAAAGGATCGTACGGTGTTTGACCCCTCCACGCGTGAGGTTGTAGGGATGCGAAAGACTTTGGTGTTCTACAGGAACAGGGCCCCAAACGGCATCAAAACCGGTTGGATCATGCACGAGTTTCGTTTGGAGACGCCACATATGCCCCCAAAGGTTCATTTTCATTTCACCTCTCTTACTCTATTTTCAAACGTGCAATGAATGTTAATTAATATTATCTTTCACTCTACACGCATTTGCATTTACAATTATAAAATGACAGTTTTAGATGAATGAGTGAATCGATCGAGATTAGGTGCAAAAGTTCCCACGTAAGATACACAAAACTGAAGCTAAAACTAATGATTGTGGTTTAGTTTGATTTAGCAGCCTAAGATGAATTGACTAATAGGATAGGATAGAATAGAATATATTCGTTAATAGATGGTTGGTTTTGGTGTGAGGATAAAGATTGTTTAAACGTGTATTTTGGGTTGAGATGTATATTTGGTAATTAGGTCAAAGTTGTTGTTGTTGTTGATTGCAGGAAGACTGGGTTTTGTGTAGAGTGTTTCACAAAGGGAAAGCAGACAACAGTGCCAAACTCAACCCACAACTCATGTATGAGAGCACAGTTCCATCCCTAACTTTGGCTTCGTCATCTCCAACCAACCAAACCATTGGGTATAACCAACTTCCCCCTTTCTCTTCCTCAATCACAACCCACCATCATCATTATCATCATCAAAACCAAAACCAAAACCAAAACCAAAACCAAAACCAAAACCAAAACTCTTTCATGGGTCTTCTTCACTTTTCTAGGGAAACAAATGCAAACTCTAGCTCCATTACTCAAATAAGTCCCAAATGTGATGATGGGTATGGCTTCCTGTGGGACATGGACCTCGAAGAAAATAGCTTCCATGATGGCGTGGCCTCCAACATGGTCGAGGGAATCAGATTCGAACCTGATAACAACAGTGTGGTCTTGTTATGAAAAAGAAGAAAAAAACAAGTGAGATTTGTACATATACATATATTATGTATGGTTCATATATCGTAAGTTACCGAGAATTGTTGGTGTGTGATGTGATGATAATGGTGTTTAGGTTTAGGGGGCAAATCACGTGCTTCGATTGGGATCGGTTCTTCCATGGTTGGGACTACTGTTCCAGTGCATGCTATCAGTGATCAGTGTTGTCGATTAGGGTTTTTCGTTTCAATATTATTTTTTGGGTGGGAAAGGTTATATATATATATATTATTTATATACATTTAGCATTTGTAGATGGAAATAGTCATCCTTTAATATATGTACCATTTGTTAATTTATAATTTTATATATTGTTGATGTTCACTATACTCACATTAATTCTATTTATCTCTTTATATCCTCTTTTTTGCTTTCAACAAAGCATACTTTTGGTTCACTAGATTCTTTTCTTTTACCAATTATATAAGTTATTTTGTCTTATATATATTATTCAAATCAAAGGAAAAAGATTCAAATAGTCCAAAACTAATTAACTATGATTTGAAAAAGCTTTATACTTCATTGTATTTTGCTTCAAGGGTAATAAGAAGCGCATGTATTATAATTGAATAATTTTGTTTTTGATGAATTATAAATTTATATACAAAAAGAGAAAAACAAAATTAGGTGTATTGATCAGGTGTTTATGAAATTTGATTTTTCATCAAAGAATTAAATATAAAAATTAAATATAAATTTTAAATTCTAATTTAATATAAAACTCAAATAAAACCAAATTAAATTAAACTTGTAAATATTTAACCGCGTCACATCGTTCTTATCGAAATAAATAAATATTATAATAAAAGGTAAATTTATACATAAATAATGTAAAAAAATTTTATGCAGTCAATTAATTAGAAATATGTATTACAATTTTATTGATTATTATAATAATTATCCTAAATTTATACCAAAATTCATTTATGATTAATTGGTAGCGTAAAAGTTTTTATATTGATAATACATAACCATTAAATTCTTACAATATTTATATTCATACATGATTTTTTTTTTTAAAAAAAACTTATATTTTTACGGATTGTAATTTTATTTCTTGTAATCATATTAAACGGAAATTTAAAAATTTATACTCTAATGTACTATTTATATTTTTAATGAATTTAAAAAATACCTTTTATATTAATTTTTCATAATCTAAGTAAATTAGGAATATATTTTTAATTAAACTTAGTTTAAATAAACATAATAAAAAATAATTAGAAGAACAGTACCTAATTAAATTAAAAATATTAAAAATCAAATAATTATAAATGCTCTTTCATATTCTTTAACATATATTTATTATAAAAAAAAGTCAATAAATAGTTTAATGATTAATATGAGTTATAGATAATATAATGAATTCAAAACTAACTATTTCGTCTTTCTAAATTTTAATTAAACTCAAAATATATTATTTTTGTATATAACAAATTTTAAAATTCGTATAACTGTATAGTATTTTTTTTTATAAATAAATAAATAATTATAATTAATTTTATAATGTTATCTAAAATATTTATTTTACAAAACACTTGTATTATTAAATAAAAGAAATCAATATAAAGATTTCAAATCTAATATATTAAAGTCATAAATTTTTAATTAAAAGATTCATTTGTAACATTATTTATTTTCGTATTAGGACACGATCGTAATAATACAATAAAATTCACACTACAAATATAAAAAGGGTAAACTAATATAAATAAGATCAAACTTAAATATAAATCAGTCAGAGACATTTTAAATATATCCAATAATTCAATTCATCACCAATTTATAGAATTCACATAGTCATCTTTATAGTACAAATATTTCTCGCATTTAGATATTTACAAACACCTAATATAATAAACACACTCATCTGGATAATCATATGAGAATTTTTTACCTCTTAGGCTAACATCTATCATGCTTAACGGTCACTGAGTAATAAACCTTATTCATTCTTAGTCTTTTTCACCTCAGATTCTTGTCTATCCCCATTCTGAGTCTTATTCACCTCGGATTCATATCTATCCTCATGCCAAACACCTATCTAGTAATTACAAAATAGTATCTCATGATAATTATTTGATTCAAATACAACTATCACAATAAATTACAACATCCAAGTTAAATACAAATTCTCAATCCACCATTCTATTTCAGCCATTGTACATCAATCCCCTCAAGTATTTCATTCTCATTAATACTCACTTATACCATATATCACAAGGGTATCCTCCAACATTTCCATATCTCCAAAGTCTCCATTTAATATAACCATTTGCATACAATTCATATACTGCGCATAAATCCAAAACATCCACCAATTTCAACAATCTTAATAACTTTATTTAGAGGTAATATCATTAATCTAGCACTTCACAATTCCATAATATCTCATACAAGGTTGTCAAAATCGTGATTTAAATCGTAAGATCGTTCGATTTTACGATTTTTTTAGAGTTTCCGTGTTTACGTACCAAAAAGATCGGACTTTTCTTCAGATCGTATAGGATCGTCGGGAAAAATCGGAAATCGCTGCAAAACGACGATCTTTGACATTGAAAAATCACATATATCATCTTCTCTATTACACTATGCGCGATGCCCAAAAAGACATTATGCGATGGGATGGAGCATCGGAACAGATAACGCAGATAATGCAACGACGGCGTACGCGGGATGCCATAAGATGTTGTGCAAAGATGTAAAGTTTCAAACTTTTTTAGGTTTAGGATTTTCTCATTCTTTTCTAATCTTACTTCAACCGTCTCTCTTTAAAATCTAATTAAACAAAATAAAATTAAAAATTAAAAATTTCTCTATTTCTTAAAAAAAAGTTATAGTTTTTCATGTTCTCTAAAAGTTTCTCCATTTCCAAATACCCAATATCTTCATTCCTTTTAATTTTTTCTTCAAGTTTCAATTTGCTATTGATATTTATTTTTTTACAGTACAGGTTATCTTCAATAGTCACATTTTAAAATTTAATTAAAGAAAATTAAAAGAAAAAATAAATATTTTTCTATTTTTTTTAAATATTATAATTTATCCTCTTTTTTAAAAACCTGTTCACTTCCCCAATATTTAATATCTGTACTCTTTTAATTTTCTATATGTTATTTATTTTTTTATGTTTTAATTTATTATATATATTTATTTCAACAGTATACATTGTATATTTCAACAGTTACTTTTTAAAATCTAATTAAAATAATTAAAAGAAAAATTAAATATTTTTTCTATTTTCTTAAAAAAATATTATAATTTTTCCTCTTCTCTATCTCTATAATACTCAATATTTGCATCCCTCTTAATTTTTATATATATTATTTATTTTTTCAAGTTTTAATTTATTATTAATATTTATTTCAACAGTATACATTATATATTTTAAGTTTAATTATATGATTTATATAAATTTTATAAATTTGTAGGATCTTACGATTCGTGTTACGATCTTCCGATCTACGATTTATATTCTTCTTAACGATTTTGAGTAAGATCTCGATTTTGATAACCTTGATCTCATATAATTCAAAAATAAGCATATAGTACCTAATTTATTTCAACATGCTTCAAATTAATGGGTTTCTATTATTTCTTACTTATTTAGATCTATAGTTTCATTTTTGGACTTAGCAAACTTATCAAAACTCAGGTATTTTCGCTCAAGCGGAATATTCTCGCACAAGCAAAAACATTTAAGAGAGTAACCTCAAAACAAAGAGCATTTTTTGCTTAAGCAGAAAAATTTTCGCTCAAACTAAAACACAATTTTCGTTCAAGGTAAAACGTACCTAGTAGCAAACCTGAAGGTACTCGCTTGAGAGGAAATCACTCGCTCAAGTGAGAGTTCCTGTGTACGACACAAGAAACCTCAATAACTAAGTTTGAACCACAAATTCCAATCAATTCAAGCAATTTCAATGATCATAAATATGTTTCATGTCATTTTCCACCGATTATCCACTACAAATCAATCATAAATCAAGATATTCACCATCAATTTCTCAAGAATCAATTCAACACATCAATTGATCCCTAAATTAAAGAAACTTATCCTAATTAGCTTCCCTTATCTTCAATTTAATAAGATCTCGAGGTTCCAAAAGAATACTCTAGGTGCTAAGAGTTATTCCAAGGATCTATAAACATAAAATGCCATAATTACTATCATTATATAACAAGAATTGACAAAGATTTCATAAATTTCCCCAAATTTCCCAAATTAAACCCTAAACAAGAACCCTAACCTTTTTGGGGTTGGAAGAACTTACTAAACACAAAATTAAACGATGCAAAATGTTTCTCTTCTTACGATCTTTTTTCCGGTATCTTTGAATTCCAAAACGAATGAAGAACGACGGAGAATTTTAGGAAAAATGGTTGAGAGGATTAAGGGAAATTAAGAGAGTATTAGAGAAAATAAAAATATGCAAAATCTGAAAAGTGAGAAAAATGAGAGAGTTTAAAAAATTTAAACTTAAACATTTCTTCTATTTCCTAAGCTATTGGGCCTAAAGTTCACCTAAAAGTTCAGTCTAATCCAAGATATTACCAATAATATATTAGATCATTTCTAGCCATATTTAATTTTTTTTTAAAAGTAAATTTGTTTTTAATTTTCTAAATTTAATATATTTTGTATTGGAATTTGAAAAAAAGGTTTTAGTTCCTTAACTTAAATTTTATTCGATATTGTATTTATATGTCTAGTTATAAATAATTTACATGCTAATTAACTTTGATTTTTCATGCGATGCTTCTGATGGGAAAAACAGTAATAACAACCAAAGATGTAGCGAAAATAATTTCCCCAAACTTGCAAAAATCTATAAGGAGCAACAACAATAGAAAATTGCTAGAAAAGAAATCATAAAAGAAAACACCAATATTTTTAAGGTGGGAAAACTCCCTCAATGTGAGAAGTAAAAACCCACGGACACAAGCCAGTCAATCAAGCTCCACTAAGATCAAATAAGGGTACAAGAGAGTTAGATCAAATACACAAATAAGTGTCTACAATCAGCCAATACAACAAAATAATAATGCTCTCAAATTTGAACAACAAAGAAAGAGAAACCTAAAAAAATGGAGCAACAGTGCGAGACTGATAAATCTAACCACAAACCTCCAATTGACAATCCCAACGGTCAAACTAAAGAACCACCTCCCCCAAGCCTACTGTCAAAATTTCAGCACGATCCAACTGTGAACGAAGCGGTAACCATAATTTTACCGAGACTGCTTTGTAAATGTGACAAACTGTATTCTCTCCTTTTTCTCTCCAAAAAGACGACGAAATTAATCCTCTCTTTTCTGTACTCTCTGTGTTACCCTTTGTATCTCCTAGAAGTCTCCTCTCCAACTAGGTTAAATAGGATAAAATGGGCTTAACCCAATTTGACTTTTTAAACACATAGTTGGGAGTCCAACCCAACACATCTCCCCCTCACAACTATGTGGAGGTGACCACCAATCTGGCGATCTCACAACAATTTTCAAATTTCTATCTTGGTAATGCCTTAGTTATCATATCAGCACCATTGTCATCTGTATGGACTTTATTCAATTCCAATAACTTAGCATCCAAAGCATCATGTATCCAATGATGTCTCACATCAATATGCTTAGACTTAGAATGAAAAGTTGGATTCTTACCAAGATGAATAGCACTTTGACTGTTTACAAATAATGGATAATTGTTCTGCACAAAATCGAGCTCCTGCAAGAATTTCTTCAACCATAATAACTCCTTGCATGCTTCTGTAATGACAATGAACTCTGCATCTATAGTAGACAATGCTACGCACCTTTGCAATCTTGATTGCCAAGCCACAGCTCCCCCTGCAAACTTAATCAAATAGCCCGAAGTGGACTTTCTAGAATCAATATCTCCAGCCATATCTGAGTATGAGTAACCCATTAAAGTAGGTTTATCATCTCCAAAACAAAACGTCAAATTACTAGTACCATGAAGATACCTCAAAATCCATTTCACAACATTCCAATGTTCTTTACCTGGGTTTGACAAGAATTGACTGACTGTACCAACAACATGTGCAATATCTGGTCTTGTACATACCATTGCATACATCAAACTACCCATTGCAGATGCATAAGGAACCCTACTCATATATGTCTTCTCATCTTCATTTGAAGGACTCTATTTAACACTCAATTTAAAATGAGTCGCAAAAAGAGTGTTTACAGATTTAACATTTTTCATATGGAATCTCTGCAACACCTTCTTAATGTATTGCTCTTGTGATAGCCAAATCTTCTTTTCTCTTCTATCATGTAAGATACTTATGCCAAGAATCTTTTTAGCAACTCCCAAGTCTTTCATGGCAAATGACTCACTCAATTGCTTCTTTAACCTGTCAATTCTGGAAATATTTTTCCTAACAATAAGTATGTCATCAACATATAACAACAGGATAACAAAGTCATCATCAGATAACTTTCTAACAAAGACACAATGATAAAAAATAGTCCTTTTATAATCTTGATCACTCATAAATGACTCAAACTTCTTGTACCACTGTCTTGGAGCCTTCTTTAAACCTTATAGACTCTTTTTTAGTCTACACACATAATCTTCCTTACCTTCAACATGAAAATCATCGGGCTGTTTCATGTAGTTCTCTTCCTCCAAATTACTATGAAGGAAAATTTTCTTCACATCCATCTACTCAACCTCCAAATCAAAGGTAGCAGCTAAACTTAACACAGTTCTAATGAATGCCATTTTCACTACAGGTGAGAAAATCTCATTGAAATCAATACTCTTTCTCTGTCTAAATCCTCTCACCACCAATCTGGCCTTGTACCTTGGAGATGTAGAATTAGCCTTTTGCTTCACCTTGAAAATCCAACTATTCTCTAAAACTCTTTTGCCCTTAAGCAATTTTACCAAATCATAAGTGTGATTATCATGCAAAGATTCCATCTCATCTTGTATTGCATCCAGCCACTTTTGTTTTTCTTCACTTTCCAAAGCTTCTTCAAAACACTCAGGTTCTCCACCATCAGTCAATGTTACATACTCATCAGAAGAATACCTTGAAGAGGGTTTACTAAGCCTGTTGGACCTCCTCATAGGGACTGTGGTAATTCAGGTGCAACATCATAATCATCATCATGTACCATATCATGTTCCTCTTGAGAATAATCAATTGGAACCTCTGCACCATCTCCAACTTGTTGATCATCAATATCACCAAGTTGCTCATCATTTTGAGCATGAGACTCAACATTATCCAGACTTTGAACAAGATTACCATCGATGAGATTATCATGTTTCTTGGGTCTAGTCTTCTCTACCTTGTTAACATCTTCAATGGTTTGGTGTTCCATGAACTATACATCACGGCTTCTGACAAACTTCTTCTCAATAGGATCATACTGAAGAATATATTTTATTATCTTTTATAGACTAGCGGTTAAGAATCTCTTAATTATATATTTTGAAGAATCTATTATATTAATGTAAAAGATATGCTCTGTCACCTATTTAAGAAAGGAAGACTGAAGAATAAATCTAGAGAACCATGTCTTATTATAATATGCTTGTTTTTGTCTTAATATTCTAACATGGTATCAGAGCAAGGTTTGTGATTAAAGTTGTGTAAGACAATAAAATTTGTCTTATTCAACCCAGAAGTTTTGTTCCGCTGTGCAATTTGGTGTGTTTTCTTTTGGTGGTTCC
>BDMB01000084.1:682046-717051 GCA_016859785.1 Macrotyloma uniflorum | reverse complement strand
TACGCTTGCATCCTTTGGGAATTCCTTTTGGTGGTTTCTTTTGGTGGTTCCCTTTGAGGGTTCCTTTTGGTGGTTCCCTTTGGTGGTTCCCTTTGGGGGTTCCTTTTAGTAGTTCTCTTTTGGTGGTTCTTCTCTTGGTGGTTCTTCTCTTGGTGGTTCTTCTCTTGGTGGTTCTTCTCTTGGTGGTTCCCTTTGGTGGTTCCCTTTGGTGGTTCTCTTGGTGGTTCTCTTGGTGATTCTCGTGTTGATTCCTTTGGTGGTTCCCTTTTAGGGTTCCCTTTGGTAGTTCTCTTTTGGTGGTTCTCTTTGGGGGTTCCTTTTGATAGTTCTCTTTTGGTGGTTCTTCTCTTGGTGGTTCTTCTCTTGGTGGTTCTTCTCTTGGTGATTCTTCTCTTGGTGGTTCTCTTGGTGGTTCTTCTCTTGGTGGTTCTCTTGGTGGTTCCTTTTGGTGGTTCCCTATGGTGGTTCCCTTTGGTGATTCTCTTGGTGGTTCCCTTTGGTGGTTCCCTTTGATAGTTCTCTTGGTGATTCTCTTGGTGGTTCTCTTGGTGGTTCTAATGGCGCCAACGCCATTAGTTTCTTGTTGGCAAATTGTTGCTGGTTGACTTACCAGCATCAATTTGAGGGGGGATGTTAATGAAGAATATATTTTATTATCTTTTATAGACTAGCGGTTAAGAATCTCTTAATTATATATTTTGAAGAATCTATTATATTAATGTAAAAGATATGCTCTGTCACCTATTTAAGAAAGGAAGACTGAAGAATAAAAACAAGCTTTTCTAGAGAACCATGTCTTATTATAATATGCTTGTTTTTGTCTTAATATTCTAACACATACAACCTATAGCCAAATTCATCCTAACCATAACCAATAAAGACACACTACCTTGTCTTTGCATCCAACTTAGATCTTTGATCTTGGGACATAAACAAATGTCTTGCAACTAAAGACACGCAAATGAACATAATTAACATTCTTGCCAAACCAAATTTTGTCTGTCACCTCAGTATTCAAAGCAACTGCAGGACTAAGATTAATAACATGCATAGCTGCAAACAATGCCTCTCCCTAAAAATGCTTAGGCAACTTTGCTTCAGAAAGCATACATCTAATTTTTTCAATCAAAGTTCTATTCATCCTCTCTGCTAGACCATTTAACTGAGGAGTTTTAGGAGGAGTCTTTTCATGCCTAATACCCTGCTGCTTGCAATAAACATCAAACGGTCCACAATACTCATCACCATTATAAGTACGAATGCATTTCAACTTCTTGCCTGACTGCCTCTCAACCAAAGCATAAAATTCTTTAAACTTTTCAAACACTTGGTCCTTTCTCTGTAGTGCATAAACACATAACTTCCTAGAACAATCATCAATAAAAATAACAAAGTAAAGTGCACCATTGAACGAATTTACCTTTAATGGACCACAAACATCAGAATGCACCAATTCAAGCAACTCTGACTTTCTTGAGGGAGGATGCTTCTTGAAGGATACTCTGGTTTGTTTTCTAGCCATGCAATGAGAATATTTCTCCAACTCTACACTCTTCAAACCCAAGAGTAAATCCTTTTTGGCTAAACAATTAAGCCCCTTTTCACTGATATGACCAAGTCTTCGGTGCCACAAAGATGCCTCCATACACATAGCATTCACACTGTCCTTAGCAATAAAAGATTAGTCCAATATAATTTAGAAATTTTCTCCCCTTTGGTCATAACCAAGTTACCTTTAGTGAGCTTCCATTTACCGGAACCAAAGTGATTATCATAACCACTATCGTCAAGCAAATGCACAGAGATCAATTTAAAATGAACATCTGGAGCATGCTTAACTCCTCTAAGTATCAATTGCACTCCCATGTTGGTTTGTAAGCAAACATCACCAACACCTATAACCTTTGACACACCGTCATTACCCATCTTCAGCACTCCAAAATTACCAGAAGTGTAAGATGTGAAGAAATCCTTCCTCGGTGTAACATGTAGTGTAGCACCACTATCAATTATCCATATGCTCTCATCAGATACAAGATTGATAGACTCATAGTCACGAAGAAGAACAAATCACCACCTATAGTAGTAGTAACACGATCATTATCATGATCATTCTTATCTTGCTTGTCCTTCTTGCCTTTCTTGTATCTTGACTTGAACTTGCTCCTACTAATCTCTCTATCACCCTTCGGTTTCTTTTCCTGACTTCTCCCCTATTTTCTATGACCAACACATTAGACTGAGATGAAGAACCATATGCTTTCCTTCTCATCTCTTCATTAAGAGCACCACTCTTTGTCATTTGAAAGGAAATAATGTCATTTGGAGCAAAATTTGTAATTGAAACTCGAAATATCTCCCAAGACTCAGGTAGAGTATTTAGCCGCCATAGTCCCAAAACTTCATCATCAAAATTAATACCCATTCCTGACATTTGATCTAGGAGCCCTTGAAATTCATTTAGATGATCTGAAATGGAAGAACTCTCCCTATACCTCAAATTCATCAAGCAATTTAATAAATACAATTTATTATTGCCTGACTTAGAAGCATACAAAGACTCAATCTTCTCCCATAAAGTTTTAGCATTTATCTCATTAGCAATGTGTTTATAAACATTGTCTTCTATGTATTGCCAAATAAGCCACACACCCGTTGATGCCCAAATTCCCATTCTTCATCAGACATAGATACTGGCTCTTGAGTAGCAAACACGGGAAGATGCAATTTCTTCACAAACAACAAGTCTTTCATCTTGTCCTTCCATAAATGATAATTTGTACCATTTAGAGCAACCATCTTTGTATTTGCCTCCATCATTCAAGCAAGTAAATATAGTCCCAACCTAGAGCTCGGATACCACTGTTATGGGAAAAACAGTAATAACAACCAAAGATACAGCGAAAATAATTTCTCCAAACTTGCAAGAATCTATGAGGAGTAACAACAAAAGAAAATTGCTAGAAAATAAATTACAAAAGAAAACACCAATATTTTTAACATGGGAAAACCCCCTTAATGTGAGAGTCAGATCAAACGTACAAATAAGTGCCTACAATCAATCAATACAACAAAACAATAATACTCTCAAATTTGAACAACAAAGAAAGAGAAACCTAAACAATGAAGCAACAGTGCATGATTGATAACTCTAACCACAGACCTCCAATTGACAATCCCAACGGTCAAACTAAAGAACCACCTCCCACAAGCTTGCTGTCAAAATTTCAGCACGATCTAACTGTGAACAAAGCAGTAATCATAATTTTACTGAGATTGCTTTGTAAATGCGACAAACTGTATTCTCTCCTTTTTCTTTCTCAAAAGACGGCGAAATTAATCCTCTCTTCTCTTACTCTTTATATCTCATAGAAATCTCTCCTCTTCAATTAAGTTAAATAGGATAAAATGGGTTTAACTCAATTGAACTTTTTAAACACATAATTGGGAGGTTGGCTTCCACCGTTAGTAATGGATATTAAATAAGAATATATTAAAAAACATTAATTAGATTTTTAAATTCTAAAAACGATTGTTTTAGTAGAAAAAAAATACAAGACTAATTTAATATACAACACGGGTACTCAAATTTAATAACTTGGTCACTCTCGTTCTCATTCTAATTCTTTTGCAAATAATTACTTACGAGAATTATTATTTGATGGATAAAAGCTCTATATATTTTGAATGATTTTACTACTATTGACATCTCGACTATTATTATCTCTATTTATTTATTTTTATATAAAAGAGATCAAATTATACAAACAAAATATATATATATATATATCCTCATAGTGAAAGATCATATGATTTTGCATTGTTGTCGTCACTTGTTATTGCATCCCAACATCTAATGCTACACTTCTTTAGGAGTCTAGGGTTAAAAGCTGACATCACAATGCAAACAAGGATTGACCGAAGAAAACAAGGATTATAAAAGAAAAAATGAGCAAAGTTATATTTTCATATAGTCTATGGTTTGAAGGTGAATTTTCATAGGAATTATTTGGCATGTGTAACTACTAAAATTTTAATTCCTGTTATTGATTTTGTGCCTTTTACCGACCTTAACCTATATATATATATTGTGTGGTAGTGGTTGTGAGATATAAATGTTTATACTTTTCTTTATAATCTTGTCGAGAAAGTTTATCATCCCTCATCTTTCTTCTGAACGAAGCCTGATCTCTTTTCACTTAAAATTCCTACCTTCATCATTTTTTTTATCCAAACCAGACGTTTGTTTACTCATTCTTTAAATTAAGTTTCTATGACTTCTTTGGTATAAATCTTTTTATTATAATCAACCCATTATCGTTATCTTCACAAACTCAAAAGATACTAAGTTTATAATATAAAGCACTTGAGATTATTATCAAATCCCATCATCTTAAGTTATTATATTACAAAATAAATATATATATCAATCAAAGTATAACTTTTTCTTTATTTTATATTTAACAAAAGTAGTTGTTTGTAAGATCACTTGTTCTTATGCCAAATATGATTATTACAATTTAAATATATACAAATAAAAGAAATGATAAATTATTGAATTTTAATTAAACTAAATATAAGACACTACATTCACATAAAAATTGTTACATGCTTATTTATCACAATTAACAATTTTAAGATAAATTATTCTTGAACACTATATAAAATTCTTAATATAATTCTTAACATATAAGATTAATATTTCTTTATATATATATTATCAAATTACATATAAGATTAATATTTCTTTATATATAGATTATCGAATTATAGATCAACCTTTAAATTTTGTTTAACTTCATGATAATCTAACTTCATAACTTCATGACAATCTAGTTTGTTCTCTTTTAGAAAATTATATCTTAGAATAACTTTTACATACAAAATTAATATATTATAATTCTTCATCTAAAGATATGTAAATTTTTAAATTCTCACCATATAATATTTTGTCTATGTAATTAAAATTATCATCAAAGTCTAAATATCCAAAAATAATATCTCAAACATTTTCATACATTTCATTACTCATTATATCAAATAATATTTTTTAGAATTAATTGGTTCATGCATAAATCACAATACCGTATTATTATAATCGACATATAACTAGTCAAACATACATATAAGAATTCATGTTACACAAATATATTGAAATCTACGTCATCTAAACATATAATTCTCAATATATTTACCACATAAAAACTCAATCTTAATATTTATCTCTATTCACATTCAACATATTCTTTTTCTCAAAGTATTAACTCTTAACAAACTTATTAGTCTCAACATATTCACCATATAATATCATATAAACAAGTTTCAAGTCATATTTCACTCGAACATATACATGTATATTTCTTTAAAATTCATTTAAAACATTTAAATTATTTTTCAAAAATAGTATATTTTCACTCAAGTAAAATAAGTCTCTCTTAAATGAAATTCATGCCTAGAGCATGGAATCTTTTTAAGTTTTCTTGCTAGTAAGGAAATTTTTACTTAAGTAATAATTTCTTATTCAAGTGAAAATCTATCTGCATAATTTTTATTGATATTTTCATTTGAGAAAAAATCTTTTACTCAAGAAAAAATTAACTCACAAGCAAATTTGATGTTATTAGAAATTTTAACTTAAGTGGAAAATTTTCACTCAAGCAAAACTTTCTCTACTCAAGTGAAAATCAACCTGAAACTAAACTAATACATATTTGCTCAAGTGGAAAAATTTCTCTTAAGCAAAAAATAACCTGATTTTCACCTAAAATTCAATATTTTCAACTTAAATACTTTTCTGCCAATTAAATTCTGATTTCTCATAAAATCAACACAATTATCTTATTTAAAATAACATCAATTCAACGCATATATATAAATTTCACACACTTAGAATCACAAAACATCCATGAACTCACCCATAAAATTAAAACACACAACTTGTAAATTAATAATTGTGATCAAGTCACATTTTCACAATCTAGGTTTTCTATCATTAAAGTTCTATAATAGGATTTAAATTATAGTTGCTTTCCTTAGTTATAATTGGGTTTCCAAAGATTTAGTTGGTCTAAATAAAATTGAACTAGAGATGCTTTAACTTGTTCTCAAGATACTTGATTTATAAACTAACTATATTATTAAAGACCTAGACTAGCATCCATTCATCTTGAAAATGAAAACATAACATGTAGAGGTTTTAAGACGATGCAAACTAGTTAATCTAAATTTTGAGGAAAAATTTAAGGAAAAGAAAATTTACTCTTTTCAAATTTTCAATAAGATGAAAATGTTTCTTCTTTTATTAACCTCCAATCAATGCCCTCAAATCAATAAGATGAAAATGTTTCTTCTTTTATTAACCTCCAATCAATGCCCTCAAATCTTGAAAAAAAAAAAGAAGTAACTAAGATAATATAAAATTAAGATTATAATATTGATAATACTCATACAAGTACTACCAATAATCTATAACAAACACCAATAAAATTTAACAAGATCATATATAAATGTACAACAAAAATAGAAATATAAAACTAACCACCATGACAACGAATAAGGACAAAACATAAGAAATAAAATAAAATGAATCTTAACATTAAATCATCTTATTATTCATAACACTCTTAATACAAATTAAGGTTGAGATACACCATTATATATAAAAATAAAAAGATTTGAACATTTAAAATATATAAATTTTTACAATAAAATATATATTAAAAAAAGTTTTATTCAATGAAAGAAAATTTAAGATTAGATAATGATTACACAGAAATATGTTTAAATAATAACAAAAATTTATCTTGTATAGAATTAAAAAAATATTTACCTTATTCTCTCTTATACTTTTTTTTTGAAACACTTCTATATCGTTATTCGAAATTAAATGATAGGGTCTCATTTTTAATTTCAGGGGGTCACTAAATAAAATATAAAATTTATAATTTCATTAAATTCAATAATAATAGAAAGGGTTAAAAAAGAGAGTTTTGCAAAGAGAATTATCATTTCTTGTAAACCTATTTGTCATAAAGATGCAAATTCAAGTTCTACTTACTAATAAGAAAACTTCTTGTAAAACCTACCTAAATCTTTATAAGTTGAACTCTAATTTACCTAATTTTTTTTTAAAAAATGCTATAAATTTAAATATGCATATACATTCTTAATGATTTTACTTACATCTCACTGTTTAGTAGTTATTTGTCGGTGAACAAGACACTGAACTCACACAGAAATGTGCTTGTTGCCTTGTGCTTCCATGAGTAGAGATTATTTCAATATTCTCCAACAGGGTTTTGATTTTAGTTTTTTAGATTTGGTATTTTTCTGTGCCTACGTGATGAAAATATTTTATAAGCATGTTTCTTCTATTTTCTATTGGCACTATAATTATTTTACTCACATCTTCATTATTGATATTCTCTGCTTCATCCTTATATCATATCTGGTTTTCAGTTGATAAAGACGCTCGACAACACAAGGGACATAAATAATTGAGAAAGGCCATGATTGAGGGATCTGAATTGTTGAAATTTCAGACCAAGAAATCACCATTATTGTTTAAATTCCATCAATATCTTCTGAATTGCAATCTATGCTGCACCAAATGAACCAAATCTATTAATCTTAAGCTCATAATAATTACACACGCACACATGTGCATTATACAGCTACTTTTAAATTTAAATATTAATAAAAGTATTCAACATTTGAGAAAAATATTCACAAAATATAGTAATTAATTCTTGAAAAATTCTTAACATATGTGTTAAATAAAACATATTTAATATTATAAACTCATATATTATTAATTGAAAAGAAAGAGTGACAATGATGTGTGAATTTTTAAAAGAGTACATTAGAAGATTAAATATTCTCATACCCTAAAAAAAAAATTCTATTTCCCATGAAATAATTTTATGGTTAATATTTAAAATTAACGAGAAATATAATTTTTTTCACAAATTTATTAAAAACTTTCCACCAACATAAATTTGTAGGTAAAAAGTTAATAAAAAATTATTTTCTAAAAAAAATTTATAAAAAAATTTTCACAAATAAATTTATAGAAAATTTCCCGCAAATAAATTAATGAATTTTTTTTATAAATAAATTTATGAAAAATTTTTCATGAAAAAATTTATAATTTTTTTTATAAAAATAAATATGTGAGAAATATTTAACGAGAAATTATTTTTTTTTCATACAAAATTTCTATAAAAAATATTTCATAATAAATAAATTTATTTTTGTAATAATAATAGTAAATTCTTACAAAAGATTTAAAAATAATTTTTTTTCTAATTTTAACATAAATATAAGTTATTGATTTAAAAGTATAAGTAGCTGAAAATTAAAATATAAAAAGTCTCTCTCTATATATTATTTATTAGAGAGTGATTAATTTAAGTTATATGTATTTATAGAAATTATGAAAAAAAATGAAATGAAAGAAGTAGCCCTAAATGTGGTGGAACATAGGAAGGTGTTGAAGAGAAGATTAGAAAAAATCCAAGTTCCATTGACTTGCATTGCCCCTATGCTTTCTCAAAAGCTGTTGTCTCATTTGTTTTCACAATAAAGCAATGCCTTTCGAAATTGAGTTTTGACACGTTGTTTACATTTTGATATTAGGTTTGATTAGTTGTGTTAACTTGTGCATTATTTCACCGACAAGACCATTAAAAAATATTGAAGATTTTCAAATGAAGTTCACAACCTCATCGAATATGAAAATTTTATGATTAGTAATGAAAAGATGAAGATTTGATATTAGAAAATGGATAATATATTGAGAATTTTGATTGTTTAAAAATGAAAAAAGAAATTGTAGTTGGGGACAGAGCATTTGTTCCTTGAAGGTTGGGGCTTGACCTTTGTAAAAAGGGTGAAAGAATAAAATAAAAGTGTGAGGAGGTGTTTTTGCTTTGAAGGCGAAGGCTATGGCCCGCTAAAAAGTAGAAGATCACGTGGTATACAGTAAAGAAATACCCAATTTCGGTTTCTTGGGAAGTTGGTAACGTACGCGCAAACTCCTAATCCCTTCAATACGTTTTCACATATTTTTATTCTTTCACAATGCTTAACATCTCTTTTCCTCCTCACTCTCAATCATCTACCTACATATTACTTAAATAATTTTAATATATATTATATATAATAATAATAATAATAATACTTTGTAGGTTATCCCGCTTTTTTCTTCATACTCATTTTTGTCATTCTCCGTCAACTTTTCTATCTCCCTTGTAAGTGCATTATTCTTTTTTTTGTTTTATTGTTTGCGAGCGGATGTGGTTAATGGTGTAATTTGTTTTTGTTTGTGTTGTTTATGGCAATTCCATTTTTGTTTACTGAATATAATGGAAGTGGTTGGTTGGTAACAATTTCTAGGGCTGGATTGTCACTTAGGAGAGTCACAATGTCCGTTGGTGAAGAAGGTGATGTGCATATTGGTTTTGAAATGAAAGTACATGCTTTTATAACGAAAGTTCATGCTTTTATGGATTAATTATGTGGTAAATAGTGGTTAATGTTGTTGTTTTTGGTTAAATGAAAAATTGTGTGCAAAAATGTTGAATATAGGTTACACATTTGATTTTTTGTTTGGTTTATAGTTAAGTGTGATGTAACTTGTGGTTGACCTTGTTGTTGTATTGGTTAATGAAAAGTTAACTATATAAATCATGAATCTTGCTTAGATGATGTTCTCTATTTTAGTGTGGTTAAACATTTTGTAGGTTGTGTTCAAAGTTTTCGTTCAATTGTTTAAATGAAAATGTGTGTATAGCATCAATGAAACCAGCTTACATGTTGTCTTATTTAGTGTGGTTAAGTATTTTGTAAGTTGTGTTTAACCTTGTTGTAGATGATATGATGTTTTGATTAGTGTGCTTAACATTGGTGTAGTAAATTATGCTTAGCTTTTCTATACATTAATTACATTAGAATGTATGTCTAGAATTCATGAAAGTAACTTACTTTTTGTTAGCTATAGTGTTAATTTTATTATGTAGAAATGTGGATTTCAATACACAACGATAATGCTGAGTTTAATGTTTTGAAGTATATCTTATTTTAGAAGAAACGAGATGGGCTCAAAAAAGCGTGTCAAGAGTAATGTTGTCTTTGATGTTGATGTTAAAGTGATAAAGGTATGTTTTATGAATGATTGTTAATTGAATTTATTTTTAAAAATAATATAATTTTACTTTTAATTTTCAGATTCCTGGTAGACATGCACTCAATCTTAAGTATTTGGTGGAGGTGAATAGCAAACTTACACATTACCAAAAGAATATTATTGAAAATACACCATTCAAATTTTCTTTGCAAGTGAAGGAAAATATAAAAGTATTTGATGTGTTATTGCAGGAATTAATTAGTTGTTGGGTGAGAAAGTGCAGGGTTTAGGATTAGAAGTAAAGTAGTTTCATTTATAGCTTTAGATGTTTGTTCTTGTTTGATTTTACTAGTTGCTGGCAAACTTGTATGTCTAGATATTTTGCAACATGGTTCTACTAGTTGTGCTAAAGATTTGTTTGATGATCATGAAATGAGTGTAAATAATATAATTCAAGTTTTGGCTTAACTGAGTGGTCCAATTATGTAATAACTTTTGTAGGTTGTACATAGTTTTATTATTTTCTATGTTATATGTTTTACGATTTGTTCAAGTGATCAACATAAATGCAATTAGATTATTCGATGATTATGATAATCTTAATTCATACAATTGGGACAAACCAATGTATGAATTTTTAGTTAAAGGAAAGAATTGTGCATCTATAAATTTTATGGATGATAACAATTATGCACAAATGCACTTAGTTAGATGTATCATTGTTTTACAAGTAATTTAAATGTATTTTGTTAAATAATGCATATTGGTTTTATTGTATAAAAAATGTTGATTTTCTTAAATGAATAATGTTGTAACATTACTATACCATTTTTAACATAAAATAATAATTAAAAACCATTGGTTAAAATTAAATAACTGTAGCTTAAACAGTTTGGCAATGAATATCCAACCGTGGAATATGCAACTGTGGGGTTTGGTTTGCTTAAAGATAACATTTTTTTTTCCTAAGGCAACAATTTTATGTAAAATCGTTATCTTAATATATTAGAATAGACAATTTCTTTTAATAAATGTTTATACAACAATTTTTATTTTCAATTGAATGATAGTTAATTGAATTTATTTTTAAAAATAACATAATTGTACTTTTAATTTTTAGATTCCTTTTAAACATGCACTCAATCTTAAGTATTTGGAGGAGGTGAATAACACACTTACACATTACCAAAGGATTATTATTGAAAATACATCATTCAAATTTGCTTTGAAAGTGAAGAAATATATAAAATTATTTGGAGTCTTACTACGAGAATTAATTAGTCGTTGGGTGAGAAAGAGTGTAGGGTTTAGGATTAGAAATAAAGTAGTTTCATTTACAACTTTAGATGTTTGTTTATGTTTGATTTTGTGTGTTGTTGGCGAACTTGTATGTCTAGATAGTTTGCAACATGGTTCTACTAGTTGTGTTAAAGATTTGTTTAATGGTCATGAAATGAGTGTAAATAATATAATTCAAGTTTTGGTTGAAGTGAGTGGTCCCACACTACACCAGTTTTTACTTTAGGTTATGCTTAATTTACAAGAAATAAAAAAGTGTGGCCTAAACTATGAATAAACAACGGTTTTTTACATATTGCCTATATTATAGATGTTATTTTATTTATACTCAACTATTAAACGAAAATTGTTGCTTATTTGAAAAAGACAACATTTGATACCTATATGAATTATTATTTTAAACCATGTTATTTATATGTTGCCTTTAACTTATCCTAAATAATTGAATTTTTTTAATTAATTTTTTATTAATTAAATTATTTCTAATTAAATTTTTTAATTGAATTTCTGTTAATTAATTTTTTTTTAATTGAATTTTTTTGTTTAAATTTTTTTAATGTTACTTTTTTAATTAATTTTTTCCTAAATTCTTAAAATCCTATAACTTAAATTTTTAAAACTGCTTATTTTTTACTTTAGACCACACTTAATTTGCAATAGGTAAAAAAGTATGGCCAAAACTTATTTTAAAAAGGCAACACTTGATATAACATTGTCACAAAAATTAAATTATTTTTAATTAAATTTTTGTGAATTAACTTTTTTTAAGTTAAACTTTTTTAATTATATTTTTTAATTAATTTTTTTATTAATATTTTTAACTAATTTTTTTAATTAATTTTTTCCCCCAAATTCTTAAAACCCTATATTCTTAACCCCTGAAACTTAAATTCTTAAACCTGCACAATTTCTTCTCAATCCTTTCTTTGTGCTTTCTCTCTTCTTTGTAGGTCATCTTCTTTTGCTTGTGTCACTATGTGTCGTGCTTCCTTGTCTAGTGCCTCACCGTCTTGTCTTCTCGTCGTCTCACTGTGTGCGCGACTTGCTCAGGTTAGATTTGATTACATATATTGTTCCTGTTCATAATATTGTATATTGTTCCATTGCTCCGTTGTTCGTATATTGTTCCTAATAGTATTTCTGTATTATGTAATATTTATTGTTCTGTATCCTCCTCTTGTATTTGTTCCCGTAATATTTCTTGTTCCCCTAATATTTACTGTTCCTGTAATATTATTTACTATTATTGTAATATTTCCTGTTCCTGTAATATTTCCTGTTCGTGTAATATTTTCTATTCCTATAATATTTCCTTTTACTATAATATTAATGCAATATTTCCTATTCGTGATATTTCCTGTTCTTGTAATATGTCCTGTTCCTGTTCCCTATTGTCCATGATTTCTAATACTGTACATGGTTCCTAATATTGTACATGGTTCCTAATATGGACTTACTTGTATATATTTCAATAAAAGAGGTTAATAGAATGATCCTTTTGTGTTAGTTTCTCAAGTCCAAAAATGCTTTTATATTGAAGATCCTTTAGAAGAAAATAGACATTACCTTATGAAAAAGGTTCTAAGAGATATATTTAACATGGGGGGCTGATTTGACCCATCAAATGGTAACGAACTAAATGCTGCAAAAAATGATGGTGAACTAAATTGGGTTAGGCATGACATGCCTGTCACAATATTTGAGAGGTCTTCTAATTTTCAACAAGAAAATATTGAAGATGATTTTGATGATACTTTATTTGACTTTATGGACTAATAAGGGTAATATAAATTTATATTTTATGGTAATTTATCTTTTTATCTTACAACATATCTTTTTATAAATTTTGCATTTATCTTTTAATTGTTATAAATTTACGGTCATGTATTATTTTTTTAACTATTATTTTATATTTTCAGTCAATGGATAAGGAGATAACCTCAAAACTCAAAATGAAAGCTGCATACAAGGGGGCAAGAAAATATTAGAAATGTAGACTTACCTGAAGTTAAATCAAGTAAAGAACTGCTTAGAAGGTTCCAAATCAAGCGTAAGAAAATAACAGGTATTGCTAGTGCAAGTAAGGAACCTATGGTTGCTTCTAAGGGACAATTCAATTTGTCTAATTTTGAAGTAGGAGGCAACAATAAAAAGAATACTCTTAGTTCTGGTGTGAGACAACCTGAAAAGGGCAGTCAAAACAAGATGACAATGGATACATCTGTAGGTAAAAACAAAGAGCAACCTCAAAATAAGACAACACAACAGGTCATTAAAGAGTCTAGAGCAAAGATAGAAGTCATTAAAAGGAACACGCGATTCAGATGCATGGTATGGAAAAGAAGATTGATGGTTTAGAGGCAATGATGAAATTCATGCTTCGCCAATAAAATCCTGATATGGATGAGGAGGATATAGATCAAATGATGGCACAAGTTTTAAGCAAACAAAGTAGTGCAGTTGGTCCACATTCCTCTACTTCAACTCATGTTCCTGATTATCATAAAGTAATTTTAACCTTTAAGTTTATCAAATCATTTATGATTATATTTTTTAGTTATTATAGATTAAACATGATTCTCATTGTGTATTTTTTGCATTTTTACAGGTTGCATCTGAAGATAATATTGAAGAAGAAAATGAAGATGACTAACCTGATTGCAAAACCATGAAGACAAAACAATTTAGAACTTTGTTTTAATTTCAGCAAAAAATTATATGTTATGAATAAAAAATATATTTTATGCTATGTTTATGTTTATGGATTTATTTTTTTTAGGAGATTTTTTGGTTGGAAAGTGACAAATTCAGCAGATTAATGACTACTATATATATTGATATACAATCAATTTGTTATATGTATTTTTTTCTCTCTTTGAAAATTAAGCTTTAATTAATCTAAAATTTAGAATAAATATGATTTTTATTTTTTATTTTTTTACATTATTTAATCTCTTAATTTTTAAATAAAATATACATTTTGACTTTTAAATTATTTTTTTAGACATTAATGTTTCCTAAAAGGTTAAAATATTTAAAATTGTGGTTTGAAAATAAAACAATGAAAAAAAAAAGTTGCCTAAGAAGTATCAATAAAATTGTTGCCTATTGTAATATGTTAAGATAACAGTTTTAAATGGAATGACAACATTTGAATAACTGTGATATACAAATAAAGTAAAAAAAAAAAAAGTGTTGCCTATAAAAATAACCGTTGTCTATTATAATATATTAAGGTAACAGTTTTAAATAAAAGTGTTGTCTTAGGAAAAAAAAAAAACTATTGCCTTTAAGCAAAGCCCACGGCTGCATACTCACGGTTAGAAATTCGTTGCCAAACTGTTGCCTAAAGTTTAAGCAACGGTTTTTTAATTTTAAACAACAGTTTTTTAATTGTTGTTTAATGTAAAAAATGGTGTAGTGTATAACTTTTGTTGGGTGTAAATAGTTTTATTCTTTTCAATGTTATATTTTTTACGATCTGCTCAAGTGATCAACATAGATGCAGTTAGATTATTGAATGATTATGATAATCTTAATTCATACAATTGGGGTCAAACAGTATATGAATTTTTAGTTGAAGGAATGATTCGTGCATTTATAAATTTTGTCTCAATGTTTTACAAGTAATTTAAATGTATTTTGCTAAATAATGCATATTTTTTTTACTATAACAAAAATGTTAATTTTATTAAATGAATAACTTTGTTAAATTAATAAAACATTTTTAATATTAAACAACAATTAAAAATCGTTGTTTATTATTAAATAATTGTGGCTTAAATTTTTTTAAGCAATAGTTTGACATCAAATTTCTAGTGTCGAGTATGCAACTGAGTTTTTTTTCTAAGGCAAATCTTTTATTTAAAATCGTTGTCTTAACATATTAAATTAGACAACTTTTTTTAATAAACATTTATACAACAATTTTTATTTTCAATGTTGAATGATTGTTAATTGAATTTAATCTTAAAATAACATAATTTTACTTTTAATTTTTAGCTTCCTGTTAGACATGAATCTATTTTATAAAATGAGATAACCTATAAAAAGAATTATATTAACTTTTTTTTTTTTTAAAGTAGCCTTGAATTTCATTGATTAACGGACCATATTGCTTTATTAGGTTAATTAAATCTGAAATAATATTGTTATTGTAATATTTTATTGTTAGTCTAATATTGTTACTTTTTTAAAATAAATTGTTTTATTGCTTAATAGAAGTACAATATAAATTGATAACCTATTGGAAGAATGATATTATCCAGATATATAAATTCAAATTTAGTAGCTCGTTATTCTTGTTTTCCAGTTATTCTGCTTATAATTATATTTATATGTCTTGATAGTTGTGAATACTATGTATGGAGGTTTGTGAGGATAGACTAAAAACTAGTTAGAATATTAATTGTCTTTAAAATGTACAAATAATTTATATGTCTTAATATCTCTATTTTATTCAAAGTTGTTTGTATTTCATTTTACTTTACTTTTTTCTCTCTCTCCAAAATACAGAGAATTAGTAAAAGTAATGCAGTTAATAGGACTAAGCTAAAGTATATGCATCACATGGGGCCAATCAACTTTGCTAGAGTCCGAGCTCAATTAGTATTGTATTATTTGCTTATGTCTCATTTTGTACATCTAATACTTGTTATTAATATATTTTACTATTCTTTTTCAATTTTAAATTAATAAAGTGTTAAGAAAAAACCTTAAGAAGAGGTCAGTAAAGTTGAAATCTTTATTAAAACGCATCAAGGTCGTCAAGGTCGAAAAGGAAAAGCAGTAGATGAAGAAACACTAAATGCTATAGTAAGTTTATTTGTATTTATAAAATGTCTAAAATTTTTATCATTGGCTGATAATGTTGATTTCTTTGTAGTCTAAGATGAAAAGTTCAATTCAAAACTCAAATAAAATTTTGGAACAAACATTTGAATTATTTTTTGAGAAAGAAAAACCTGGACAGGCCATGGAAGGACTATGACAACGACACTATTGGAAAAAAAATCAAGAAATTGATGTTATTCAAAAGGAACATGCTATTGAGATGCATGGTATGGAAAAGAAGATTGAAGGTTTAGAGGCAATGATGAAATCAAGCTTCAACAACAAAATCCTGATATGGATGAGGAGGATATAGATCAAATGATGACACATGTTTTAAGCAAATAAAGTAGTGCATTTGGTCCTCATTCCTCTACTTTAACTCATGTTCCTAATTATGATAAAGTAATTTTAACCTTTAAGTTTATGAAACCATTTATGATTATATTTTTTAGTTATTATAGATTAATTAAACATGATTCTCATTGTGTATTTTTTACATTTTTACAGGTTGCATCTGAAGATAATCTCGAAAAAGAAAATGATGATGACTAACCTGATTGCAAAACAATGAAGAAAAAATAATTTAAAACTTGTTTTAATTTCAGCAAAATATTATATTTTATGAATTACAAATAGATTTTATGCTATCTTTATGAATTTATTTTTCTTAGGGGATTTTTTTGTTGGAAAGTGACAAATTCAACATATTAATGACTATTATATATATTGATCAATATAATCAATTTTGTTACATGTATTTTTTTCTCTCTTTAAAGATTAAGCTTTAATTAATCTAAAATTTAAAATAAATATGATTTTTATTTTTTATTTTTTTACATTATTTTAATCTCTTAAATTTTAAATAAAATATACATTTGGACTTTTAAATTATTTTTTTAAACATTAATGTTACCTAAAAGGTTAAAAATATTTAGAACACTATGGTTTAAATGGAATGACCGTATTTAAAGAATTGTGGTATAAAAATAATATAATAAAAAAAAATGTTGCCTAAGAAGTATCAATAAAATTGTTGCCTATTGTAATATGTTAAGACAACATTTAAAGAACGTGGTATAAAAATAAAGCAACAAAAAAAAGTGTTGCCTAATAAGTACGAATAAAATTGTGGTATAAACGTTGATAAAAAACCATTGCTTATTGTAATATGTTAAGTAACAGTTTTAAATAAAAATAATGTCTTAGGAAAAAAAAATCGTTGTCTTTAAGCAAAGTTCACGACTCCACACTCTACAGTTAGAAATTCGTTGTCAAATTGTTGCCTAAAGTTTAAGCAACGATTTTTTATTTTTAGACAATGGTATTTTAATTGTTCTTTAATGTTAAAAATGGTGTAGTACCATTCAAATTTGCTTTGCAAGTGAAGAAAAATATAAAAGTATTTAGAGTGTTACTATGAAAATTAATTAGTCGTTGGGTGAGAAAGAGTGCAAGGCTTAGGATTAGAAGTAAATTTTGTGGATGACAACAATTTTGCACAAATGCACTTAGTTGGATGTTCATTGTTTTACAAGTAACTTAAATGTATTTTGTTAAATAATGTATATTGGTTTTCTTATAACAAAAATGTTAATTTTTTTAAATAAATAACTTTGTAACATTACTACACCATTTATAACATTAAACAACAATTAAAAACCGTTGCTTAAAATTAAGTAATTGTTACCTAAACATTTTAAGGCAACATTGACAATAACTTTTTTTCTAAGACAACACTTTTATTTAAAATCGTTGTCTTAACATATTACAATAAACGATTTCTTTTAATAAATATTTATACAATGATTTTTATTTTTAATTGAATGATTATTAATTGAATTTATTTTTAAATTAACATAATTTTACTTTTAATTTTCAGATTGCTATTAGATATGTACTCCATTTTAAATAATTGGTGGAGGTGAACAATACACTTACACATTACCAAATGAATATTATTGAAAACACACAATTCAAATTTTCTTTACAAGTGAAGGAAAATATAAAATTATTTGATGTGTTTTTGCTAGAATTAATTAGTACTTGGATGAGAAAGAGTGCAGGGTTTAGGATTATAAGTAAATTTTGTGAATGACAACAATTATGCACAAATATAGTTAATTGTATGTGTCATTGTTTTATAAGTAATTAAAATGTATTTTGTTAAATAATGCATATTGGTTTTCTTATAACAAAAATGTTAATTTTCTTAAATGTATAAGTTTATAACATTACTACACCATTTTTAACATTAAACAACAATTAAAAACCATTGAATAAAATTAAGTTACCGTGCCTTAAACTTTTTTAGGCAATAGTTTGACAACGAATTTCAAGTTGTGGGACTTTCTTAAAGACAATAATTTTTTTTCAAAGGCAACACACTTATTTAAAATCGTTGTTTTAACATATTATAATAGATAACTTCTTTTAATAAACAATTATACAACCATTTTTATTTTTAATTGAATGATTGATAATTGAATTTATTTTTAAAATAACATAATTTTACTTTTCATTTTCAGATTCCTATTAGACATGCATTCAATCTTAAGTGTTTGGTGGAGACGAATAGTACATTTATGCATTACCAAAGGAATATTATCAAAAATAAACCATTAAAATTTGCTTTGCAAGTGAAGAAAAATATAAAAGTATTTGGTGTGTTCCTACGGGAATTAATTACTCGTTGGGTGAAAAAGAGTGCAGGATTTAGGATTAGAAATATATTTTGTGGATGACTACAATTTTGCACAAATGCACTTAGTTGGATGTGTCATTGTTGTACAAGTAATTTAAATGTATTTTGTTAAATAATGTATATTGTAACAAAAATGTTAGTTTTCATATATGAATATCTTGGTAACATTACTACACCATTTTTAACATTAAACAATAATTAAAAATCGTTGCTTAAAATTAAGTAACCTTAAGTTAAACTTCTTTAGACAACCGTTTGACAACGAATTTCTAGTTGTAGAGTATGCAGCCATAGACATTGCTTAAAAATAACAGTTTTTTTCTTAAGGAAACACTTTTAATTAAAATCGATGTCTTAACATATTATAATAGACAACTTCTTTTAATAAACATTTATACAACGATTTTTATTTTCAATTAAATGATCGTTAATTGAATTTATTTTTAAAATAACATAATTTTATTTTAATTTTCAAATTCGTGTTAGACATGTACTCATCCATAAGTATAGCGAATAGTACACTTACGCATTACTAAAGGAATATCATTGAAAATACACCACTCAAATTTTCTTTACAAGTGAAGGAAAATATAAAAGTATTTGGTGTGTTATTGTGAGAATTAATTAGTCGTTGGGTGAGAAAGAGTGTAGTGTTAAGGATTAGAAGTTAATGTTGTGGATGACAACAATTCTACACAAACACACTTAGTTAGATGTGTCATTGTTTTATAAGTAATTTAAATGTATTTTGTTAAATAACGCATATTGGTTTTATTGTAACAAAAATGTTAATTTTCTTAAATGAATAACTTTGTAACATTACTGTCAATACCCAATTTCGTTTGGGGATTTTTTTTTTAAAAATAAATAATAAGTAAAAAAAAATTGAAAAAATAAAAAGGTAGAAATATATATTATTATTTAATTATGTTTGAAAAATGTTAAAAAAAAATATAGGATAATATTTTATAAATATATAAAAAATACATTTCTAACACATTTTTTTTAAAAAAAAAGAAAACATTTACAAAATCATAATAAATAAATAAATACAAAAAGAGGACCCAAATAAAAAAAATAAAGTATAGATGGATAAAAAAAAAAAGAGGGGACCCAAATAAAAATAAAATGAGGTATAAAAAAAAAAAAAAAAAAAAAGAGACCCAAACCAAGGAACCTTGGCCCAAAAGAAATAACGCTAATTTTAAACCTAAGGGTAATCCTAAAAGTAAAAGCATGGGCAGTAATAAAAAGAGGAGAAGGTGGCTGTAAATTGACACACAAGAATAGGGGGCACGAGAAAAGAGGTGGAGGAGAAGAGAAAAAGAGGACAGAAAGAAAAACGAGAAGAAGAAGGGGCATTTTTTGGAGTAAAAAAAAATTTCATCCGGTATGATTATTCTTCTTTTTCCACGCTTTTTTCCTTCAATGTGTTGGTTTTTGTTTTGATCCCGTGGTGACCTTATCATTGGTTTTTGCCAGTTATATGGCACCATAGATGTCTTTTAATAATGGTATCCACATCCAGTACTGAAATGGTATCCCCTGCTTGCGGAAATGACCATTTTCTCGAAGCTTTTAAAATCTAGACTGGTCTCTGGATTCCATGGCACTGTAATTTCAGTTTTAAAATTGCTCAAAACAGTTCAAAATTATCCAAAATCAAAACCCCTAGCGTTATCCTCGCTACACTGCAACAACATTTCAAAATTGCCCAAAACCAAAAGCCCTAGTGTTGTCCTCGCCGCACTGCAACAGCCACAACCAAGCCGCCTTTCTTTAAATTAGCCATCTCTGGAACTATGCAAGCAAAAGTCATGGAAGATAAAGGCCAAAATAAAACCAGCAAGCAACAAACTCATCTCCCTCCTCAACCGACGCCACTTTAACCCCGCTCCCCTTCCCTTCCCTCTTTTATTTTATCCTTTATTTTATCCTACTGTTACGGCTATAGATGTTGTGCTCTAAAGAGGCAGGGAAGGACTCTACAGATTTGGAGTTAGTTTTTTTTTGTTTTTCCAATGGGCACAGAGCCTTAGGATGTATTTGATTTTTTTTAGAGTGGAGGTGGTCAGCGAAGGTCTTGACAATTTGGAACCGAAAGCTTGGTTCATCTTCAATGGTTGCTTGGTTCTTCTAGCTGGCGGAAAATCTTGGTGTCTAGAAAATGACAAGCTGTGAAATTAATGCTTTGTGGCAAGGCAAAAATGCTTTAGTGGTTTATATTACGTGTGACTATTTTGATTTTTTTTTTATTCTTTGATTTGGGTGCAGTGGAGGGCTGGTTCATGTTTGAATTTAGGGTTACTCCCTCCAGGATATAAGCTTGTGTGGAATTTGAATTACCATTATGATTTTTCTTTTTCTTTTATTTAAATTTGTTTTTTTTACTTCTTAAAAAATAGGGATCAATTTTTTTATTTTTTTAGTTTGCGTTTACTTGATTATTGTATTAGAATTTGTAATAATTACATATATAGTTAAGATATGCCAAATTATTATTATTATTTATTTATTTATTTATTTATTTGTATTTTTTTATTATTATTATCTTTATTTCATTTATTTAGTTTCATTTCTTTATCGATTGAATATTTATTTATTAAATAATAATAATTAATAATCTAGAAATTGATTTATTATTACATTGATTTTTTTTTATTTCATTTTATCTTTTAATTAGAATTTTTTTTATTGGTTTTATTTTATAATAAGATCGTCTAATTATATATATGACTACTCACATCGTTTTATAGTTAGCATTCGATCATATAAAGCATAATTTTAATATATAACTTTTGAATAATATTTTTAATATAAAGAGAATTAATTAAGTATAATTGCCTAAAGGAATTTATATATCAGGTTACCATAGTTTTATCATAAGAAGGATAAGGGTTAAGTAGGATCACGCGCATCATCTTATACCTGATATTCTATCTTTAAATATATATTCACATTTTTCTTTTTAGTTTAATTGATTTATTTATATCTGTCATGTCATTATATTTTATATTTTCTCAAAGTTTATTCAAATTATAATTTTAATTTTATAAATATTTACTAATGATTTTATAATAAACTCTTTTTTTATTAAAAAAATTTTGGTACCAACTTTTAATATGATTGTGAAATTTACTTTTCTTCTCATATTAAAAAGTTGTTTAGATGTTTGTACAATCATGTGCATTGTCTTACATCCAATGCTTATTATATTCAAATATTTTTATGTCACNACCTTTAACTAAAATTTATTCAGATAAAATAAATAAATATGTTTCAATCATTTTAAGCCAATTTATATAGCAATCTATAATATCCATGTATAGTTTACACTATCTTGATTTATTATAAGATTGATAAAAAAGAATAAAATATATAATTTTTTTTTTTTATTATTTTTCAAAACTCATATCTCTTTAAAATTATCAATCATAAAATAAATAAAAAAAACAATGTTTTAGGAAGAACTACGTAACCCTGATTTTTCATTCTAAATGGAAATACGTAGGAGCAAGGTTAATATCTTGTCAGGCCCAAATAAATTCTAAGTTAATATTTGTTTCTTTTTTTAACAATAATTTTTTTAAAAAATTATTTTTACTTTATAATATTTTATTTGTTTATAGGGGAAACAAACATTATAAGGTCATATTTATCTTGCATATTTAATTGAAAGGTAAACGTCTTAAGACAGATGTTGTAGGGTGCTGATACCTTCCCTACACGTAATCGACTCCCGAACCCATTTTTTTTGTTTCGAAGATCATTTTGGTTTTTCCATAGTTTTCTTTAATAAACTATGGTGGCGACTCCCTTTATTCCCCTAAAAAGGGTGAAATTATTTTTTATGTTCGCCGATCCCGTCGTGACTTCGGTTGCGACAATTACTATATCATTTTTAACATTATACAATTAAAAATTGTTGCCTAAAATTAAATAATCGTAGCTTAAACCTTAAGTAACAGTTTGACAACGAATTTCTAACTGTAAAGTATACAATCGTGGGCTTTGTTTAAAGATAACGATTGTTTTCCTAAGTCAATAATTTTATTTAAAATTGTTGTCTTAGCATATTACAATAGACTATGTTTTTTAATAAACGTTTATACAATAGTTTTATTAGTACTTTTTAGGTAATAATTTTTTTCGTTGCTTTATTTTTAAACTAACATTTCTTTAAATGTTGTCATTTCATTTAAACTATAGTATTCTAAATAATTTTAACCTTTTAGGCAATATTAATGTCTAAAACAATAATTTAAAAGTCTAAATATATATTTAATTTAATTTTAGAGATTAAATAATATAAAAAAAGTAAAAATCATATATTATTCTAAATTTTAGATTAATTAAAATTTATTTTTTAAAGAAAGAAAAAAAAAACAATACATGTAATAAAACTAATTATATTGATCAATATATATAATAATCATTTAATACAACATTTGAGATTGTATATTTTAAAATTTTCACATATGAATAAAAAGTACAAGAGTGAACAAGTTGATGATGATCCATGCTTGGATGATTGAAAGAGTGAAAAGGAAGTCTAATAGAATACAAGACAAGGTATGCTGAATTTGTGTTGATTTCGCCGCATACCTCTCATTGTAAAACAAAAATATATCGTGGAAACAACACCATGTGTCAACCTAAACTACTTGCCTCCAAAAGAATATGTATCCAAAAATTGCGAAGTACCAACATGGTCTAGAAGGATAACAAAATCCCTAAACTAACACTGACATGAGATATTTACATCGCTTAAGAATATAAGGAGCCAACCCAAAAGGCTCCATAAGGCCAAATGTAGCAAATGAGAAAACCATGTATTCCTTGAGAGCAGTAGGTGGTTCCACATATCCCGTATTTACACATATTGCAGTATACCAATCTAGAAAGGCATTAAAAGCACTACAAAAATAAGCTTATTTACTCATGAAATATTTCCCACAAACTTTTTTTATGGAAATTATTTTTCATTATTTTTCACAAAAAAATTCATGGGAAATTTCCCACAAATAAATCTATGGGAAATTTTTCCACAAATCAATGAGAAATTTTTCCACAAACAAATCCATGGGAAATTTCCCACAAACAAAACTATGGGAAATTACCCACAAATATGGAATTTTTTTACAAAAAAATTTGTGAGAATATTTTTTTTCTGTAATGCAAAATTATAACATATTTCTCAATATTTTTTATTGAATTTATTATAATTCAAATAGTGAAATTTACTAAACATTAAAAATTAAAAATAAGACACACATCATATTTAACATTTTTAATATAATATTCAACAAGTTTAACATTTAACTAATTCAATATTTCACAAATTCAACTAAAATGTCAAATAATGCAATGAAAAATTCAATTTAAATTATTATAAAATGAAAAGGTTAAAGTGTATAAACTAAACTAAGCTATCTAATAATTATTATATTCAACTCCATCATGTTCAGTTTCTTGTTGATCCTTATCTTGTTCTTGTTGTTGGTCATCTTGTTCATTCATTTGTTGTTTTTCTTGATTATTATCAAATGTTCTTGAAGTAATGTCTGAGCTATTTCTGCTACTTCAGAAGGAAGATATAGGACAAAAGCCTTAATAAATGTCTCAAGTTTTGAATGCAAAAGACGAACTGATGCCTCACTAACTACAAGTTGTTATTTAAGTTTGTTAATCTCTTCAGTATCATGAGATTGACTAGAAGATACTTGTGTATGCTTAAGGATGTTACCATCTCCATCATTGTAAACACGGGCAAGATCACCAAACTCATACAAATGTCCTTTTTTCTTTCTACCAACAGCAGCCACCCAATATCGTGTTCTAAGATTCTCCTCTTCAATAGGGTCTAGGGGAGTGCATTTTGAACTACCAACACATGTTGAAAGATCAGACCTAGCATCAACAAGTTTAACTTGAAAATTTTCGTATAATACATAGATAAATGTTATTTCATGAATATATTAAATATTACAAAAAAAAACATATCATCATAAGCGATGTTATTAAATATTGGCCATGGTGGTGCCATGGTGGTGCCATGGCGGAGCCATGGCAGAATGCGGTGGCAGATTTTTCGCCGGCCGCCATGAGAAGGCCATGGCAGATCAGTTTTTTATAGCAGTGCATGGCGGCTGCTTTTACTGTTGCGGTATTGCATTCCATGACGTTGGAGGCACAAATCACGGCATCCAAAGGAAAAAGAAAGAGTGGAGCGGCGACGACGACGACAGCGGAAGCGGCGGCGAGGACAGCAGCAAAAGCAGCGACAGTGAAGGGAGAAAGAGGGAAGGCATCAGGGGGTTGGTGGCAACGCAGCTCTTCTGAGAAGAAGACATGAAGATGATAATAAAAGTAGGTTAGATTTTAGGAAGAGAAAATTGGGCCTCTTTTTTTGTTTTCAGCCTATTAAAATATTTTGGCAGACTTTAGTTTTTTTTTTCAGCCAACCCTTCAGCCCATTAAAATAACCTTAACCTAAATAAAACATAACCACTTTTACCTTATCATCACAACTTGCTGGGGAACTTGCTACTATCGCTGCCTTCACAACACCATCATTGTCGCTTTTGCTATCGTCGCCGTCGCCACCTCTTTTTTTGGTTACCTCCGACGTTGTTTCCGCTACTATTTCACCGCCACCATCACTGCCGCCGTTGCTGTTTTTGTTGTTCTGTCGCCACTGTCGTCACCGACACTATTGTTTTTATTGTTTACTGCCATTTTTTCCGGTCCAGCCAAATAGAAATTTCAATGACAATCGTGGGTAGTTCAAGAACTTCTACTAGGAATGATCCGGGTTGGAAATATTGTCATCCATTAGATGAATCCTACTTAAACACCACAGTTTGTAATTATTGTGGGAAAATCATGAAAGGAGGAATTATTAGAGCTAAAGAACATTTAATGGCAAAGAAAGACAATGTGCACCTTGCCTCAAAGCTCCAAAAGATGTAAGAGAAGAGTTTGGAAATTATTTAAAGACAAGGCAGCTATCTCAGTAAACTCGGTAGATAATGTGGGTGATAATGAGAGTGAAGATGAAGTTGAATTTTCAACAGCTAGTAATGTTAAAGGGATAAAGAATCCTAGTAAAAAAGGACCGATGGATATGTTTTGTAGGAATCCTACTCTTGCGTTAGAGAAGAGAAAAAAGGAAAAATTGAGACAAGTCAGTATGTGACAAAAACTTGAAGGCATCAGTTCATCAATACATTGCTCGTTTTGGTACGAGACAGGTTTGTCATTCAATCTTATTAAATTAAAGAGCTTTCAAGATATGATTGATGCTGTGGGAACTTATGGTCCAAATTTACCAATTCCTAACTATCATGAAATTAGAGTTCCACTCCTTAATAAAGAGATGGACTACACTAAAGGATTGTTGAAAGATCATAAATTGCAATGGGCCAAACATGGTTGCTCTATTATGTCAGATGCATGGACTGATCGGAAGCAACGAACCTTGATTAATTTTTTGGTCAACTCTCTTGTAGGGACAATGTTTGTGAAGTCTATTGACGGTTCTAAATTTTTGAAGACGGGAGAAAAATTATTTGAAATGCTTGATACTCTTGTTGAAGAAATTGGAGAAGAGAATGTTGTTCAAGTGATCACATATAATGGAAGCAATTATGTCTTGGCTGGTAAGATGTTGGAAGAGAAAAGACCTAATCTGTATTGGACTCCTTGTGCTGCCCATTGTATAGACTTGATGTTCGAAGATATTGGAAAGCTTCCTTTAATAAAGAAGACAATTCAAAAGGGAATTAGTCTTGTTGGCTTTATTTATAATCATTCTAGTATCTTAAGTTTGATGAGACATTTCACAAACAAAAGGGAATTGGTAAGACATGCAATCACAAGATTTGCTACATCTTACTTATCACTAGAAAGACTTCATCAATAGAAAGGAAGTTTAAGAAAGATGTTTACCTCTGATGAATGGAGCAAAAACAAGTTGTCTAAGGATGCTAAGGGAAGGAAAGCTTCAAAAGTTGTCCTTATGCCTTCATTTTGGAATCATGTTGTGTTTCATGGCTCCTCTTGTCCGTGTGCTTCATCTTGTAGATGGAGAAAGAAAAGAAGTCATGGGCTATATTTATGAAGCAATGGAAAAAGCCAAAGAAACCATAATGAAGTCTTTCAATAATAATGAAAGTAAATATAAGGATGTATTTACAATCATTGATAATAGATGGACTTGCCAACTTCATCGTCCATTACATGCAGTTGGCCACTTTTTGAACCTAGAGTTCTATTATTCTAACCCATAAATAGAATATGATTTGGAGGTAACCAATGGGTTATATGCTTGCATCAAGAGGTTAGTGCTAAGTGAAGATGTACAACAAAAAATTTTAATTGAGTTGCCTCTTTATAAAAGTGGAAGTGGATTGTTTGGTGATGATTTTGCTATAGAATCAAGAAAGACCACAACTCCTGGTGAGATATTTAAAACTTTCATACAAGTTCTTCCAAGTGTCATCAATACATTGTTTTAACTTTTAAGTTATCTATTTATTTTTATAGCTCAATGGTGGAAGAATTATGGCCACACAGCCCCAAACTTGCAAAAGCTAGCAATCAAGATTTTAAACTTGACATGTAACTCATTAGGATGTGAACGCAATTGGAGTGTGTTTGAGCAAGTAATAGTTATTGTTCACATCACTTCATTAGAAGGATTGCTATGAAGTATGAAGAAACTAATTATCATTTTGCTTATCATATTGTAGATCATTCAAAAAAGAGAAATAGGCTTTATCATAAGAAATTGCATGATTTGGTTTACATCAAGTATAACCAACAACTCGCTCAAAGATACAACATTAGAGATGAAATTGATCCTATTGTACTCAATGACATTGATGAGTGCAATGAGTGGTTAGTGGGTCAAGCAGATGATCATAAAGAGCATTTATCTTTATGTTTTGTTGTTATTTATGTTTAGAACTTGAAGATATTGAATTAATGTTGAATTTCAGATACCTTTGTGCATTTTCTTTTATTTATATATATTTATTGTATTTTTTACATATATTTATTATTATTTATATTTGTCTGCGATGCTTCTGCCATAACCCATTATAATATCCGATATATTTTCATAAAGGATATTTAACCTTTCGATGTTTTCCGTTATTTGATATTGATAACAATGATCATAAGAGATACTTACATGAGTCCTCTTTGATTTATTATCGACAAATTCACCTGTATTTTTTCTTATGAGTGTTTTCTCAAAGACTTCATCAATAAATGGAGTCCAACCCTTTTGACTAGAAACAAAAAATTATAAATAAATATATGCACATCACGTACTATTAATTAATTATTAAACAAAATTGATTTTATAATGTATATACCATTCGAATGGCATGCTCATGCATGCTAATTGAGCCACCAGTGTGCATACACTTACCCTTATCAGATGCCCTATTTTTCTTGGCTCGTTCACACTTTAAATAATAAGAAATTGTATTCCAATGGGTTAACAAATTATTCCATATACTTTCTCCAATCCACATCGGATGTTTACCAATATTTCGAGCTTCCATGAACATCTCAGAAAGTCTGTGAGATGCTTTTGAGTTGAAATTTTTCTTTATTTGATTTTCATCATCAGGTCTCCATTTTACATGTCTCTATATAAGGAGAAAAAAAATTTAAACATTTATGCTAAATATAAAATTTCAATAGATAATTAATAAACTAAAATTGAAGTCAGAGTGGGAATGAACTAAAAATACCTTAAATCTTTGAAAAAATGTCTCTTTATCTTTCTTAGGAATTGCTCCCCACGTAAGTCAAGGTTTTTGGTATTGTTGTCTAATGGTGAACGTGATAGCCTTTGCTGCAATCTTACATGGATGAAACCTAAAAGATGTAAAACAAATCATGAAATTTTGAAAGTCATTTGATTTGTTATATAAAAGTAAAAATATAATTAATTTTCTAAAAAATGCATACCCTCCACCAATGGGTTGAATCATAGGAAGATCATTACTTAAAAAGTCTTGATCATCTACGTTTTCATAAATAGTTGGGGATGATGTGGGTGTAACAGTTGGGGATGATGTGGGTGTAACAGTTGGGATTGATGTGGGTGTAACAGTTGGGACTAATGTGGATGCACTAATTAGGGATGATGTGGATGTTGCAATTGAGGATGGTGTTAATGTAACAACTGGGGATATAAATGGGATTGGAGATGGTCTGGGTGGAACAATTGGAGATAAACATGGGGATGGTGCGGGTGTAAGGGATGGTGCAGGTGTAGGGAATGGTGCGGGTGTAGGGGATGGTGTGGGTGTAGGGAATGTTGAATATGTTATCAAAAAAGTTCTTCTCTATGTACATCACATCTAAATTATGTCTCAACAAATTGTCTTTCCAATATGGAAGATCCCAAAAAATACTTCTTTTTGTCCAATTATGTCATTTTCCGTATCCATCTATTATTGTCATTGGTAAACCATATTCTGTAACTTTTGGCAAATTCATGACTTTATGTCAAACTTCTTCAAGTGTTAACCTAGGAGGTGGTCCATCCTTTTCAACTTCCCCTTTTTTAAAGGCATTCTTATTCCTCCTAAATGCATGATCAGTGGGCAAGTGCCTACGATTTGAGTCAAACCAAGAAGGTTTTCCCCCATTTTTTAAGGTAAATGCCTTTGTATGCTCCATACAATGCGGACATGCTAACTTTCCATAAGTCCCCTAACCAGACAACATGCCATAAGCATGAAAGTCATTTATAGTCCACATCAAGTATGCCCTCATCATAAAATTTTGCCTCTTAGAAACATCATATGTCAAAACACCACTCCACAACTTTTTCAAATCATCAATCAAAGGTTGTAAATATATGTCAATACCAACCTTTGGTTTTGATGGTCCCGGAATGTCACAACTCAAAAACATAAAAGGTTTAGTCATGCACATTTCTGGAGGAAGATTGTATAGTGTAAGAATGATTGACCAACATGAATAAGGGGTATTTGATGATTGAATGTATGGGTTAAATCCATCAGAACATAAACCAAGTCGCGCATTGCGTGACTCAGATGAAAAATCTAGATGTACCCGATCAAAGTGTTTCCAAGCTTCTCCATCAGATGGATGACGTAACACACCTGAATTTCTTCTATTCTCATAATGCCATGTCATGTGTTTTGCAGTTTGCGTTGATGCAAACAATCTTTATAATCTTGGAATTATAGGCAAATAGAACATTGCCTTAATCGGGATTGGATTTTTTTTGCTTGTTCTACTATTGTAGTCATAATATTTTTGCTTATGACAAAATTTGCATTCAATTAACCCTCCATCTTCTTTTTCATATTCATTGTCATAATAAAGCATACAACCATCCCTACAACAATCAATCCTCTTAACCTTAGATCCTAATTTTGAAACTAACCTTTTGGTATCATAAAAAATTTTAGACAAATACTCTTTAATGGGTGTCATGTCTAATAACATTTTTGAAATGAATTCCAAACATGCATCAGGAACATTCCAATTGGACTTACATGCTAACAACCTCACACATATGGATAATTTTGAATCGGATGCGCCTTCATACAAGGGCTTATTAGCATCTACCAATAAATTATAAAATCTTTGAGTCTCTTCATTTGGAGACTCTTCCATATTACTAACATTGGGCACTTGACCTGATTCATGCTGTTTGAGAGCATCCTCTATCATCTCTTCCATTAACATAAATTGGTCACCTTGAGCAATATCTGCATCACTTCTTGAAACATCCATGTCATTATTATCATCAAGTAAATCCAAATACGACATTTCTTCACCGTGATCAACCTAAATCCAATAATTAGGCTTAAAGCCATTTTTCTACAAGTGAACTTTCACAACTCTATCCTCTAATATCTTAGTACAATCACATTTCGCACATGGACATCTAATCCCACCTTCATCAATATAACAAGGTCATTCACAAGCATGTCTTACAAACTCATCAACCCCCACTACAAAAGACTTCTTCAAACCACCTCTATTACTAAAACACCTATCATACATCCAAGTACGATTTGAACGAGAATCCAATTCTGAATATTAAAAACAATATGATATATTTCAAAATTCTTTCACACAAATAAACAATAGAATATTTTATTCGTTATTCAAATGAAAGATTACTAATCGGAGATGCAAGTAACAATATCTTCCACTTCAAATATATCCTAATACACACAAGGATAAATAAGTCCCTAATAAATTAAAATACATTAGTACCACCATTGTTTGTTCTCCTTCTACTCTATTTTTCTTCATCTACTTTCACACCTTTCTAAGTCTTATTGCAACCTGTTATAAAAAGTACGCTTTTGTGGTGTGTGAGTAAAGAAACCTTTACGGTTGTTTACTTTTTCCCTCAAATCTACAAATTTGTCTTTCACTCTCTCCCACGGTAGACAATTACAAAAGAGAGAATAAATTGCAATATATAAATAGAGGTTTATTATTTTATCCAAAAAGAATCTTTACACCTCATATTATTACTTTATATTTTATAAAGTTGTATAAAAATTAAGAAATGGTGTAGAATAAAAATACCTGAGTGAATGAATTTATTTGAAATGTGTGAGGTGTGTTATTTTAGTAATTAAAAAATATAATATAAAAAGTTTTTAAATTTTATGAAATTATTTTATTATTAAAAGTATAATTTTAAAAATTAATTTTGTAATAAATAAAAAATTATTTTATCATAAAATTATAATATTAAATATTAGTTTAGATTTTTTAAATCATAGATTTTAATTATAAAAAAAATCTGTGAGAAATATTCAATAAATAATTATTTTTTTTATAAAAATAAATTTGTAGAAATATTTAATGGGTAATTAATATTTTTTCATAAAAAAAAAATTTGTGAGAAATATTTAATGGATAATTAATTTTTTTCTTAAAAAATTCTGTGAAAAATATTCAATAAGTAATTAATTTTTTTTCCATAAAAAAAATCTATAAAAAATATTTTCAATGAATAATTAATTTTTTTTTAGAAAAAAATATCTGTAAAAAATTTCAATAAGTAATTAATTTTTTTATGTAAAAAATATTTAATGGATAACTAATTATTTTCTATAAAAGAAAATCAATGAAAAATATTTCATAGATAAATTATTTTATTCTTGTAATGTTTCGTGAAAATGAAACCGCATAAAGAGGTATAATTAGGCATTCAATAATGATACGCTTGATCCAGCAAGGTAATAAAATGTAACAAAACTTTGAATAGATGATAATAAATAATGAATAGTCAATAAAATTCAAAATACTTTTAATTAGATTAGATCATGTAATTTTATGCTTTTATGCTTAAATTTATGAGTTTTTTTATACAAATTATTTTAAACTGGAATGAAAAATAATTAGTTGTAAGAACTACTGGTATTAGTTATGTTTTGATTCTTTTATGTCTTTCTCTCTTGAATTATATTATTGTAAAAAAATAATAAAAACATATTCTATCAACTTTTTTTCAACACATTCTTATTTATTAAAAATCACCAAGTAAAAGGTGAAACCTTCTTCTTAATTTTTAATTATTTTATCCCGATTAATTGTAAAAGATTGTGTCAAATAAAATTGATAAAACTGTAGTGTTTAAAATCATTTTTCTGTTACTATATTCTGATACTCATATATAGCAGAGATCAAGTTCACCAACTATTATGTCTTTGAAGTTTTAATCATGATTCAGTCATCAATTATTTAATATATTCCTTCTCAATTGTTCATCCTAAGAAAATTGAAATTATATTGATTACTAGTTTTCCAATGTTCCTATAAGGAGAGTGAATTTGAACTAATTAGTTTGAAGCATGGCATATATACTAGTTTTCCATTGTTACTCTTAAGGTGACTGAATTTGAACTAATTGATTTGAAGCATAACATATATTAGCTTGTTATGATACACCACAAAGAATATTAAAAGAGAAAAATTAAAATATTATTATGAATTAAATGAATACACTAAAATACCCTTTTATAATACAACAACTTGCCACTACTACAAAAAAGGATTTTTACGTCGGTTAAATTGGACAATTAACGTCAAAAAATAAGGTGTCGTTGAATCAGGCGACGCTAAATTTAACGTCGGTTATTAACAAAACCGACGTTATATAATTGATCATTTAACGTCGGTTATTTAAGCAACCGACGTTAAAAGTTTATCATTTAACGTCGGTTGCTTATATAACCGACGTTAAAAATATTTTTATTTTTGGGTTTTACGTCGGTTATTGCAATAACCGACGTTGAAATGTGGATTTAACGTCGTTTCCTGCCATAACCGACGTAGATTTTCGATCAATTTTGTGCATTTCAAATTGTTTTATATTAATATTTCTCTTATAAGACTTGATAATCACATATATATTAATGAAATGTTATTATAACAAGTAAACAATTCCAATTCCAATTCCAATTACAATTACAAATAATGAAACAAAATTGCATTGAACTAAATAATACAATTACAATTAATCAATCAAATTCGTAGAAGAATTAAAGAAAACCCTAACTCTCTCTCTCTATGTGCAATTTTGTTCCTTCTTAATTTGATTTGGTACAAGTGTGAGTAAATCCCTAACTCTGTTTGTTCAATTGAGAGTTCCTAATTTTAACAAAGTGTGCTGCCCATTTGTCTCTAACCATTTGGATGGTTTTATTAGGCAATGCTTCTTTTTCTGTAAATACCTGTAAAAACGAATTAACTTATTCATTAGTTCCGATTATAACAAATAAATTGAATGTAACAATTTAGTGAAATAAGTTGATACTTACCTCATCCCAAGTATCTTTAATGTTTCCAAAAATAATGACCCACATCCAATACATCACGTAATATCCACATTCAAAAGAACCAGGTTGTCTGTTACACTGAAAAATATGACTTATTATTAGTATATAGTTTAGCATAAAAACTTAAATAAGATACACTAAAAAGGTACATACCGTAATAAAATTCCAAGTTGGAGGGATGCTTGTGTGTTTTCCACGTAAACTAGTGCAAACCTTAAGTACACTAATGAAAAATATTGGTTAGGGTTTAGGCTTTAAAATAAAAGAACACATATAAAAATACAACTAGGATATTAAAAATACATACCCGTTTACAATACTTTTGATGTCAATGTCAGGTTTCCTCCCCAAGGAGCAGAACCAATACACAGCATTCTTCTTAGGTAAGATAACCAATAGCTGCCAATGGTTTCTGTATAAATGGCCAATAATTAGAAGTTATTGAATAGAATAATATAAGGAAAAATGATATTTTGCATAACTTACTAGTTTAAATAAGCCCCGAGGTATATATCTCTCTTTGACTCCATCACCCAGCCTTGGATATATTTTTGAACTTCTTCTCTTCTATTTCCTGATTTTTGTATTGATTGAGGCTCCAAGAATCCATAAGTATCTACACAGCCTTGCTCCTCTGCCATCTGATGCAGCATCCTATAATATACCAATGTGGTTAACATGCATACATGTCATATAACTCTAAATAAAGCAGTGTATGTAAAAGCTATTACTTACAGTGTCCAAACTTGTAGAACAGCTATGTTTAGACATTGATTTCCTTGAGCAATCTCCAAGGCATCTGTGTAGGCAATGTATATAGGGAATTCTTCATTCTGCACCCCAAACAACCGAGCATCCCATTGAAGTTCAAATTCCTTTATAAACAGCTGTGGAGAAATTGCCAGCAAATCATATATGGGTCTTGATGATTCCTCCACATCCGGTGATGGCTCCTTGTTCTCCTTGTTCTCCTTCTCTTTCTCCTTCCCCTTCTCCTTAAATGCATGATTGTACCAGTTTGTACATAATAATTAGATACAATGAAGTAAATAATTAAATTAATGTTAAAGTTAGAAATGAGAGATAAACCTTTGCAAGAAGCGGTTTTACCAGATGCCTAGGCCACGCAATGAAGGTTTGAAGGGCCTGTTCCACTGTCATTTCTAACTTTAACATTAATTT